>CABEEJ010006996.1:0-34734 GCA_901482245.1 Timema douglasi | reverse complement strand
GAAAGTGATCCACCACATTCAGGGTGGTGGATAAATGTTAACCTTATGGGAGAAAGTGGCCCAGAACTGTCAATTCATCCACTACTGTCATTAAAAAAATTAGATCGATATTTGGATAAATTTCGACGTGTCTTGACTCATTGAAATCAAAAAAGTTGTTTTAGCGATGTCATCTATCTAAATAAATCAGCCTATGGCAAAATATATTATACTAGTCGGGATAAAATTTTGTGTCTAGTTTTTTAAGGAGTTAAGGAGTTTTTGGGACTATATATACAACTCCAAAATCAAGGGAAGTATATCAAAAGCAAATAGAAAGAAAAGCTAATGATCTCATATTCCACTGTAAATATTTTTATTATGTTTTGTATCTAGGCACTGGCTAACAAAACAAACAAAATAGAAACTCTCATCTATCTATGAAAATTACTTTTATGGTTCTTTAAATTATCAGAAATTTCAAATCTTGATCATATTTGTGATATGAAATAAAATATTACATATCCAATTCACATACATATTTGAATTGGCTATCTGAACTTAAGATTATTAGATTAAAAAAAAATTGAATAGATTTTCTATACGATTTTGGAAATTGATACAACTATTAAGTCAGAGAACACCCCTTTTATGAGTGGCTTTTACCTCTTTTAATCCTTATACCTTATTTATTTTCATTTGATCTACTTTTCGCCTTTTTCCTTTTTACAATTTAAATCCTCTTTTACCTTTTTACTTAGTTTTTTTTAAATATTTGATACAATGTTTACGCTTTAAAACCCTTTCTAAAAATTTTAGCCTAATATATTTTTCCCAAGCAAAGCAAAAAGTGCAAAAAGAATAAAAAGTAAATTTATTCGAATTTCAAAAAATATTAAAAGAAGACGTAAGAGGGTAAAAAGTGTAAAAAGGATTAAAGGGGCAAAAAGGGGCATAAGAGATAAGGATAAAAGGGGCAAAAAGTACCAAAAGAATGGAGGGGAAGGGGAGTAAAAATACTAAGATGTTAAAAGAGACCAAATGTGCTTAAAGAGCAAAAACGGGTAAAANTGCTTAAAGAGCAAAAACGGGTAAAATGGAAAGCGGGGGTGGGGGGGGGTGGGGGAACGGTAAACGGGTAAACGATGTAAAATGAATAGCTTAATTTTTTTAATAGCTACAAAATAATGGATTGTATTTACTTTTTACCCTTTATACTCTAAAGTAATAGTATCCTTTTCCTTTATTGTCTTTTTTAATCGTTTTTACAATATTTACACTTTTTATTGTATTTACTTGGGACCCTTTTTGCCCTTTTCACTATTTTTACTCGGGTAAAGCCGCGTCTTTTTGGCTAGTGTCTCAAAATTAAGAAAAAAGGGAGAGAAAGTCTGTGCGGTGCTCAGTACCATTTAGTTATAAACAACAAGCGTTCTTAATTAATGAAAAACACTTCCCAGATACATATACAGATTTATAGTAAAGTATTTTTAAAATTTTCAATAAGATCTTGTCAGTAACTTACCCTAAATTTAAGGGTTAGAATGAATCACTGATATAGAGTCAAACAGAATTATTAGATATACCTTATTTTTATGGCCCATAGCACTCCAAGATTCATAATAACCTCCAAGTAGAAAATTTTCCCTATTACAATACTTTATCTACACTACCAATAAAAAATCAACACATTTGATTGAAGTTGATGTTAAATTTTGAAATTGTATTATTATTTTATTAGCATCTGTGAAAAGTGACATCCTCAGAGCATTATGATTCGACGTTTGAATGTTATTAAATTAATTTTATTAAGGTGAGGGTGAAATCTAGGGAACCCGAATTAAGATAAGTATTTAATTACCCGTTTTTATAAAAAAAAACTTTTTTGTCTAAATAAATCAAATAATTCTCCTATATTAACATATAATTTAATTTTATTTACAAGGTGATGTGAAAAGTTTTTGAAAATCTTTCAAGGCTGTCCTAAAATGTAATGATAATTTTTTTTTTCTCTTCATTTAAAAGGTTTGTCATCTAATGCTGCTAATAACATGACAGATGTTTAACAACTGTTGAAGTCACCATGTGAGATCAAACTTTATGTTTCTACTGGAGCAATGATTTATTAATTTTTGAAAAAGAAAAAAGGGTTTTACCTAAACACTTCATAAACACTTCCATCCCCAACTTTCGTTCCATACACTCCCATCTTAACGCTTGTTCCCTGTCAGAGAGCTTATCTTATGGTAACCCCACTATATTTTACCATTCCCTGATAACAGGTATAAAGGGGGAGGATGAACTCGCCCACCAAGATCGGTTTTGAATTCCGACCGCTATCCGCTATTTCACGGTAATTTGTTAGAGATGGACGGCCTAAATCCATGTCGTTGTTGAGAAATTCGTTAACTGCTAATCCTGATTAATACCATAATCACCGTACTCGTTTAAATACCGGGCAAATGTAACGAGTCATAAAATGAATTTATTATACATATTATGAACCTAATCACCATTTAACAAAATGTGTTCTTTGGTAGCCATTTGTTAGATTAATTAGTCAATTTCTCTTTGTTTTATTTACGCTACCAAACACTAATTTTGGTCAAAATTAGCTTTTTAAACCATAATTAGAGTATTATTTATAATTGTAAAACTTAATGTGATATTTAATAAACAGATTGTGTAAACATGTATCTCATATAGAGAAAGTATTATATCATGAAAATTTTATATATCGAGAACACGTATCTTGACGCTTTAGATGCCCTCGAACTCTAAATGTGGGTTTAGCAATTTTGTCTATCCTTATACCCGTATCTGGTGCTACAACCAAAATTGTTTTATATACTTAGTTTATATTTGAAATTTAGATTATATATTTTCATTTACCCCACTTCCAGGAAAAATTTTAGTTCTAAAATTAAATGTACAGTCCAATTTTCTTGGAAAGAATCATTATAAAAAAATATTATCAATATTGATAACATTTTACTATAGTATTATGGTTACCCTATTGATAGTATATACCATTAGTGGTATCTGTAGAACATACTAATTGACGATTAGATACGTTAAAGCAGTGGTCACCAAATGGAAGCCAGCAGAAACCTTTTTAAGGACCTTTACGAGATAACAATAAACAGAAGAAAGGATGTTATTTTGGTGATGGGCGGGTAATAGACACGGAAAGCCAGCCATAATAACTAAGTAAGATAACTAAAAGAAAAGTAAATCACGTTTTTGAAATAGTGTAGTCCAACAGGGTTTGAACTCGAGTCACTGTTAAAGTTTTACAGGACCGCGGATGTAACTCGAGTTTTTACAACGGACCTCCATCAAAAATAATTGAGGACCCCTGCGATAAAGTATATCTAGTAATTTTTCTAGCTGTCTTCCTTCCTATGAAAATTGAACTGTCTTTACCGATGACTTAAATGTTTTAAATTATTTAGTAATTATTTAGAAACGTATTTAATGATTTGATTCAAAATGTGTATCTGGATAGGGCTTTATATAACAAATTACACTGTATACTTGTTTAGTGTAGAAACAGGAAAGTTTACTGATAACCTGTTTTCTTAAATTCGGTTCTAAATTATAAAAACCAATTTGACCAATGATGTACGATTGTTTCGTAACATCCATTTTATCATTAAAATGTTAATTATTACTAACGGATTAATCTTAGGCCTAGAGATTAAGAGGAAAGCAAGGGGCTAGTGGACCCAAACTAGGTTACATAATGAATGAGAATAATACTACTATAAATCATACGTTATCCACACCCACAGTGCATCCAACCAAAATTTGAATCTTAATGACATCGGAAATACAGTAAAATTGAGAGTCTGACAACTTATACCATGTGATAATTGGTGTGGATGAACTAAAATAACAGTTATAAATAATTGATAATCTGGGGCCTAGCATGAGCTAGAATCAAAATTATGGCTAAATCCGATTCACCTTCACACCACATAAGGATTTAGTATTTGACCTCACAAAGATTCGAAACTAGGTAGCTTAGAATGATTTCAACAATGGCTAAAGTACAGAAAACAACGCTCTAAAAATCTTCACCGTGAACTAGGCTTTGAAAATGCACAGAGAAAAATTGAAAACTCGGTTAGTTTTTATCATGAGTGGATCTCACTAAATGAATGAGCACATATCCGAAGTAATCTCATTTAAAACACGAATGCATGAAATGTAATCGGATTATGCTCACACACGTTTAAATGTCATTTTACATACTGAACGACTTATTTTCATGTCCGCAAAGCCACGGAACCGAGAATGCGACTAAGCTCCTATTTGTTCATTTTTTATTTTATTTAGCAAAATTTTCGATGTAAAAGGGAACAGGACTTAAGTGACGATTTTTCAGGTCAGTGTGTTTGTGCGTGTTATCATGCTTTTAAGATTAATAATCCATCAATCTTTACCATATTTCTAATTTCCATAATGAATGAACATGACTCCCCTTGTATTGATTTTTGATCTTACCTTTGAACCTCAATTTTTAAGATAAATTGATAAAAAAATCTTACGACTATATGTATTAAATGGGACTACGACTTTAACCAATCATAATCATTATAATAATAATAATACTCGCTGATTTAAAGCTAAAACGAAATATTATATGTATAATAGGACTACAATTTTAACAAATTATAAAAATATTATTAATAATAATAATACTCGGCGATTGAAAGCTAAAACGAAATATAGGGCTCATAAAGATTGTCAAACATATAACATAGTATTTTTTTTTTTTAATTTTATTGAAGGTCAACAAAATTTGTAATAGTTGGTAATCAAACCGATCTCTACCAAATTCAGTATATTTATAAATTTTTGATAGCTTATCTATAATATAATGATTTTGTTTTTGCTTTTATTTAACACTTCGTCTCAATACCTGATCAAGTTATACGCTCATTGTTTTAGAGATGAGGAAGGCTATATTTAAAGATGGTGTACCCACATTTGAGTGAGGATAGAGTGTAAAACAATTTTGGAAACATCATCCTCAGTACACCTGACTGAGAATTTAACCTAGATATCTCCATCATTGGTAGTATAGTCTACTGCAATAGTGGTATGGTGTGTGGTGTGGGTCATCTTGACATAAGTGTATACTTTTTTGAACGTTTAAAATGTTAGGGATGAGGGAAAGCTTTAAACATCGAGTAGTATTTGGCAAAATTTTATAAATCTTTATAATGGTGTTTATATCTTAAGGTAATGTTTGTAAAGTGGTTAAAAATAAACTAAAAAAAATTCTCTTAACCAAACTTAAGATATACAGTACATATTTTATTTGATAATAAACGCCTAGCTTTTAAATACTTATCTCAAATTTAAGACCCACGTTGCTATTTACAAAGGGTCAGTGAATCTAGTAAAAATACGTTTAATCAATATTAGCGTTTCAATATAAGCATAAACTTTTAGGATTAATTTTTTTATCAACGAAATCAGCTTTTTTTATGAGGATATTATAATTCAAATGAAAAATTAGAATTAGAATGCAATTTTATTAAAGTGTAAAGGACAGGGTAAACTTTTAGAAATACATTTTATATCAACTAAATAATCTAGATCCATAGTATTCTATTGAGGTATCATCGCTATATACATATTATTCATGGGATCCAAATTACCTAAACATGGAATGTCAAAATTTTGAAAAATAGCTATTCTACTTTATTTTATAAAACAAGTACGGTATCAAATTAAATATACTAACACTAATTAAAATTGTATAAATTTGTAACACTATAGACTAAAAGCTAGAAATTGAGGTACCGTACATCATTATAAAAGGTATATAAAGGCAAAGCTAAATAATTGTTATAAAATACATTTATACCAATCCAAACCAAATTTACTAGAAACCTACTTACATTTATTTAGGTCTATTAATCTTAACATAACTTTAATTAACTTTTATAAATTTAACTTTTAAAAAAAAGTTTATTAATGTATTATTTTAAGATGGGGATGTAGGGGACATGAAAAAAGTTAATTATTTTTTCAGTATTTATATCAAAACATTTTTGGTCAAGAAAAAAAAAAAATTAAATATTACCCCAATAGAAACATGGAATTTAATTTTCTTCACGTGCTGACCTTTAACAGTTCTTGAATATCTGACAAGTAATTCCTGGACTTTAGTGACTTCTTCTTTTCATTTAAAAAGTTTGTAGTTTTTGGTTGAGTGTACTTAACTCTATATAACAACCACTTCCCACTACTTCTTCACAAAAATGCTGGCACACTTTCTCTAAATTCTACCATCCTCATCCTTACCTATTAGTGTAATTATGTGAGAAGTATGTATTATGTATAGTAAGTCGCGTTGTAGCCTAAAGGGGTAGATCATTTTTGAGTGTTTCACGAGTTCAGTTTGTTACTACCCCGAATGTACGTACGGTAAGCAAGCAGTACACTGAACTACGATATTTTGCGTCCACAGGAAGGGCATGATGGGAAAAATTGCTCCGAAACGTTTTTGTAATCTCCGTTGTCTTCCCAGGCCTAAACATCTTTATTCTTCTTTTACTCGTTCATTCTCTGAAGTTTTTATAAGTAGAATTCATGTCCAGTCTTGTTTATAAGAATGAAGACCGTAAGTCCCCGAAATGATGCGAAATAAAGGAACTCTTAAGAATTTTTTTCCCCACTGCGTCTTAATACAAGTAGGGACTATCTGTATTTAAATACACTAATTATTTAGGGATAGTAAAAATATACTTTTGAGTAAATGTACCTATATTTGCATATAAATATATTCATAAACCATTTAGGGGAAGAACACCTTCAGTAAACCAAGTCAAGATTTGAACCCTGACCTTCCCCGTCAATGGAAAACCAGACTAGATGAGATTTACGTTTAGCCCCCACATTACCTGATGCGGGTATTTTCTCATATGTCTCTGATAGGTATGTGTTGACTTTCACCATATAGTTGAAATTTTACCTGAGTACTTGTACTGTTTAGATGACAGTTAATAACCGTAAACCATTTTAAATTATGGTAGCTTTATAAATGTGCCAAAAATACTTAACGTTTTTGCTATCCCTTTTCACCAATTGAAAGAATATTATAGAAAAAATAAAGTGATTTTTTAATGCAATTTCGTGTATAAAATTGTTTTTCTAAAAATGAAAACAAGGATTTAAAAAAATAACTATACATATGAAGGAATGTATTTTTAACTGGACTGTACATTATACAGTGACTATCAATTATATATTGAATTTAATCGAATAGTCAAATAAGCAATAACAATTACTTTAGTTTTTATAGTAACATATTTGAGTTTAAAGAATGTTATTTAAAAATTAACTTTTGATAATAAAGTTAATAAATGAATGGCAAATCAAAACGATAATATGGGATAAAAAAAATTACTGATTTTAGCTATTAAATAATTATATTTTGGTAATATACACTAGTTAATTGATAAGTGAAAGCATATTTTTTCTTCTTGTGTGTACAATTTCCTACAACCCGATTCGGTAGGTACGCCTATTAAATGTCAATCTAATATAGTTTGGTTTACAAGTGACGGGTAGTTTATGCAAATGCGGGTACATTTTTTATTTCAAATAGTCTTTAAGTGTCAGAGAAAGTCAAAGTTTGCGTGAACGATTTTTATGAATTAATTTCTCTCAAATGAGGTTAAAGTATAAAATATTAACATGATAAAAATCTTAGTCTTTCATAATTATGCTAATACCTTTTTTTTTTTTAAAACAAACTACAAGTTAAGTGGACGCTTCACTAAACCGCCGAGTACATCATCTGGAGTAACTGAAATATCTCCGTGAATGTTATTTTAATATTCCAACTGGGTCTTTTGGGTAACAACCCTCTTCTCTCTTACCTAGTGAGCAGGACACTAGGTATTTATATTAAACATTTAAAATCTATTTCATATTATAAATTGTATATTAACCCCTCACCTTCCCCATTACACCTGGTTTATATCCAAATCTCGAGATAAATTTCACCACTAGTCAGGTTTATTGCGGCCCTAACACCATAAGCCGTGTGGCCCCAATAGTGTTGGCTAGTCTTCAATTGAATATGGATCTAAATTTTTTTTATGTTAAACTTAAGGTATCATTTCTATATTCGTTAGCAACATTAGGATTAATGAAAGTGAAATCAAAATTTAGCTAGGGTTGTGTAAAATACATGTTTATGTTAACGTTAACTTCTTACGATTAGCTTGGTTTCTAAGATCTAAATTCGAGTTCAAATTAAAAATTATTTAAGAAATATATTATTGAATTTGATTAACAGGTATGTCACAAAATTAAATAAATTAGTAACCTATTATTTAAAGTAAATTTAGCAACGCTTAAGAACTCATACCAATTTCACATTTAGGTTAATTTCCACTCTTAAAAGGCACACTAGTTTTTTATTACGTTTAGAGATGATTAAATTTATTCACACAATCAATATATGGAGATGAGTTCGTCTCTTTTAATTTCACGAAGGCTAGCAGTTGTAGACGCACCAACCGAGAATTCAGAGCAGGTAACACAGAATATACCCTTCCCCCCCTTTCTTTTCCCTGGAATCAAGCCACGCTTCACTGCCCACCTCTCTCTTTCTCCCCCTCTCCCGATTCACTCCATGCTCTGGCTCTACCAACTGTCTTCTGTTCATACGTATCGATAACCTCCAGCCGAGTATTATGTTGTACACCGGCCTCTGCTTTCCAAGAAAAAAATAAAACTTGTGGCGCTTCTCTAAACACACATTAATTAAAATAAGGGTGAGTTCACACTTTACCAGGATACATATAAGCAGAGGCAGGTTCTTATGGTGAATATTTAAAAAAAAAAATCTCATTAATTTTTCAAAATGGTGGTGTTTTGTGTTGAAAATTTCACACAAATATTTACTGTCATATCACCCTAATCTATATCGCCAAACTGTAGCATACAGCATGTGGTAATATTTTTTTCACTCATCGTGGTTCGTCTATCAGTCACCACCAAATTGTACGTTGAAAAATACCGTTCACTGTCTGCATTTGAAATGGGCAACCAAAGAGATTGCAGCGATTTTTCTACAAAAACATTAAAATGTTCACCTTTGTGTTTCAAACCTATGAGAGCTTTTACCACATCCACATAGTCACTGTCAGTTTGTTCGGAAATTAATGTGCACAGTTCTTTGTGGCCTAGTTGAAAATCACACTGCAAGTCTCGGAAAGCAGGAAGGTCCTTGAACATTCTTTCAAGTTCCCTCCCATCACTTGAACTAGGCCTGCTCAGTAGCTTAGTAGGGTCAAATAGGTACCCTAATGCTTTTATTACTTTTATTTCATCACTATTTTTGGCTAGCATTGAATATAGCTTGGCACAAGTTAGTGCACCACATGCCTTCAAACACTCCTCANTGACCATCTCTCACTAATTCACACTTCGCTTTCAGTGATTCGATTCTTGATTGTACTAAATGTGCCACAGGCTTATCTTTACTTTGAAATTCCAAAATTGGATTTGTAATTAATTTACAATTTTCTGACACAAAGGCTACTTGAACCTTGACCATTTTACATTTAGTGTCATTCAAGTGTTCATCCAACAAATTTTGACCTTGAACTGAAAGATTGTTATTTTGTTTGAGAAAATTAACAATTGCATCAAAGTATTCTGACAAGTACACGACAGAATTAAACCAACTAGACCAACGAGTTAACACAGGAATTGGGTAAAGTTTCACTTCTAGTGTCGGGTAATTTTCAACTAGATGTTTCTTATATTCCGTTTTTAATTTACGAGCGTTTCTGAAAACGTTCTTTAGGCCAGAAATTACAGAATTCAACTCTTTTAAGTTCTTTTGCCATATTTCTCCGAGTAGATTAAACTTGTGACACCAGCACGTAAATCCTAATAAATGTTCACCAATTAAAGTAGTATTAAAATTAACGCAGGATATGTTAATTTTAAAAAAAACTTTGAGGTGAAAAACACGTTTCTTTCCAGTCTTGTTTCAGTTTTAAAACTACGCATGCGCAAAATATATGATCCAGACACATTCTTAAGGCTTGTGAGACTTCTGTGAAAATAAAATGGCGGCAAATTTTACGCTGTGAAGGAATGTTTATTCAATAAAATATTGTTTTTGAAACTTCAAATCCGACTATTGAAATATTAAAGTGTGAAAAAAATATTAAATTTTTCGCGTTAATCGTGAGAATAATAAAATTTCGCGAGAATAGCAAAATTTCGCGAAAATTCGCGATTTGAAAATATGTTGGATCACTTCATAAACATTGTGAAACGTGTAAATATAGATTTTGAAGCTACAGAAAAACAATTCGCGTTTATCACCAATAACAAAAAAACCTGCCTCTGCATATTAGGTTTAATAAAATGTTCATTTCAAAAATAAGTATAGCTCGCGATTTTAAATAGCTATAATTGAATAGATACAAGTTGATCTTCACCCATGGCGTCCATCTCATCTTGTCTGGTTAGCCGATTATTGTGAGATCATGAATTGGTGGACTGAAGTGTTATTCCCTATATATTTTTTCACTTTCCCTCTACGCAAATGGAGGGTTATATATTATACTTTCCTTATCCCTACCCCTTTAGCGTAACTATTGATGAAAGCCAAGATGGATAGTTTTGAGTGTATATTGGAGGGGGAAGGAGAAGGTAATATGTATACTAGTCCTCATAGGTAGCTATGTAGTCTAAATACCATGCTCAATTAATCTGGTTTGTTGGGGACAGAGAGGTAGGGACTTGAATTCCGGTAAGGTATATTGGAGGGTTTCTTACAACTCTGTTTCTATGAAAATGTTGGTAGATTTCTTCTCAGATCTACCTTACTCATTTCTACCTAATTATCGTAATTAATATACTTGTGAATAGACCCTACTACAAACGGATAGGAAAACGCGCCAATTTTTTTATTTACTCTAATCGAAAAGTCGTCAATCTTTTTAAAATTAATTTTATAAATGCTTTAGAATCAGCTTAGAAGCAAAATTCCCATCCGTAATGACAGATGGAACTCCTCATGAGGCACAAACAGATTGACCGTATCATTTCCTGGGTCTATTTAAAGAAGGCACTGTGCGGGTTGAGTCCCAAGTCACACAGTTTTGAGATCCCGCCCACTCAACTATTGGGACCTAGGCGCTACGTCCCCTCAATATAACAACTTGAGCAATTCACCTTGTTAGGCTGTTTGCCAACCTTCTCCTGACACTCCCCTTTTCAGTCACACCATGTGATTTGAATTTTTTTAACACAATTCTTTTTTTAGCTATCCATGGACTTTTTATATCTCCATGCTTTCAAGAACATTCTCACAAATAGCCTTATTATTAGCAATCTATTATTTTAATGAGAAAAAAAACCTTCTTCAAGATTAAAATTAATATTTGTGACGGACGATTGAATTATTTTAGAATTTATGTTTTTGTTTGTCTCGTGGGGAATCCTATCTCTACTTGCTACTACTTGATGGCTAGGCAACATTGTGAATAACCATTAAAAAATCTGTAGCAGACCATTGATATAATTTTAGTGTTATACACAAAGAAAATGTGTATGCATGTAAGTAATCACTTGGTGGTTTTCCCAAAATAGTTTTCCACTCTTCCTCCATGTGAATTCGGATAAACTTATTCTAAGTTCAACCTTACTAATCCCTAGCTCATTAGCATAATTAGAACATATGCGTATAGCCTAAACCGGTATTAAGACACAATGCTAAACAAAACTAATAATAATAAAAATATATTAAACTTCTAGCCAGTTTGTTGGCGATGAAATATTGGACTCCATTGTTCCATCAATGTTCTCCCCAAACCCCAAGTACCTCAACTTACGACAAACAATCCCATTTATCAAGCGTCATTTTAAACATTTACATAGGTAGTGTTCTCAAAAAAGCAAACGAACAGGTGATGGTGTCACCCACATTTTATTTGTTTCTACTTTGCAAGTTGTGTTTTGTTAATTAATCAACGTTGCACTTATTGTAAGAAAGGTATAAAACCTAAAAATGTCAGTAAATTGTAATTTGTTTAGCTTTAATTATCCTTTGAAACGAACTATATATAAACATAATAATCGTATTTAACCACCAATCCTAAATCACGAACTTTTAACTGGTGTAGATATCTTTGGAATGAACTAAGGACTTACTATAAGGTTAACTAGCTTTACTTTTAAAATTAACTTAGACGTCCCTGCTTCGCAAATAAGTTAAATTTTCAATCAAAATAGCATAACATAAATGAAAGGCTAAGATAAAAATTTTACTGTATTTTACAAAGTGAACTTCGTGAATCGTGTGGCTTACACTGACTAAATGCAGACCTATTACAGTGTCAATATTAACATGAATTAATCTTCTCGTACAGTGATAACTTTTTATTTTGCGTTTTGTGACGCCGTCGCTTTATCAATGGTAAAATCGCTAATTCTTTGAACTAGTAAGTGTACTGTACAACACTTCGATCAAGTAAACTCTTGATTGTTTATAATAATATTGAGCTCCACAGTCCGGGTTTAGTCACCACTGCGCATGCGCGACAAAGTCCTTAACCAAAATGTTTCCACAGTACACACGTTTCAGTGCAAGGTTAAGCCGCAACATTTTTACGTATGACAAAGAGTCATGGCAATATTGATTGCCACTACTTTCAAAAGCCTATAAGAGGATAAAAGTATTACGTTTCTGCCGGTTACAGTTGGGGCTTAACTCTTTGGGTTTGTGCCGGCACTGCCTTTGCAAGCATAAAAAATCTCAAAATAGAAGCCTAGGTTTAACATAGTTCTAAGCTTGTTTTAGAGAAGGTTCAGACATTATGGATTTGCATCTCCATAAATCAATGCATATTGATACACCTTAGTACTTTCTGTTTACATTACAGGTGTATACTTATTTAGTAATAATTTTTACCAGTAGTTTAATTTCTCTAAGAAGAACCTTATCTGACAGCTGTAAAAGGTTACTAGATGTATATTCAAGTGTCCAAACATCAAGTTATGTTACCTGTAGCTATCACTTTTGATAAATCAATACCTATAATATAACACAAATAATATAGCAGCATATTATCATTTTTGACAGAGATAAAATATGTTTGTATTTTCCAAAATATCCTTTCTATTAAAATTGGACTAAAATTTGGAATCTTGATTTAATTCAAATTAATACAAGATCAGGTTGGGGAATTTCAGGCCTAATTTAAGCTTTGAAATTAATTTCATCAAGCTGCATCAATAAAGAATAAGTTAATTTTTAATTTTATAGACCCTATCTAGGAGGGGAGGCATATTTACTTATAAAAACCTTTAATCGCTAAGGGTATGGAACAATTTTCTACCCCCCGCCCCTCCCGCCTTTTCCCATCAGTCCTCTAGAAAAATTAGCTGAAATATGTTATTTGGCATAGTTAATGATTTTAAATATTTAGGAACATTTAGATTATAAATGATGAAAATAATACAGCCGGGAAAGGCATGCTATAACTCGTTTAGCAAGTTATTAACATTTTTCTTGTTGTCAAGGAATATAAAACTCGGAATATATAAGTCAATAGTTTTATCAGTTGTTATCTATGGTTGTGAAACATGTTTTCTTACCTTACATGGTAAAACTAAATTTAGTGTGTTTGAAAACAAGGCGCTAAGGAATATATTTGACCCAAAATGGAATAAAGATACTTGGGATTGGATTAGGTTACATACTTTAAAATTACATATTCTGCATACAACACAATACATTGTTCGGATAATCAAAACTCGTAGATTACAGTGGGCAGGACATGAGGCGTGAATGGGAGATTCTAGAACCTTGTTCAGGGTACTTACTGGCAAATCCAATGGGAAGAACCCAGTGGGAAGACCTAGATCCAAATTGGAGGATAACATTAGAATGGACCTGAACGAAATATAGTGTAATGAGAAAGACTGGATAGAACTAGCTCGAGATAGGTGGTGTACTTTTGTAATTTGGCGATGAACTTTCAAGTTCCTTATGACATAGATTAAGTGAAGTTTTGAAATCAATTTGAAAATCTTTTCAAAAACTGGCATAAATTTTCCTATATAATACTGTTTATAAAATAACATCCCAATCCTTCGTATATACTGCCCGGATAGAATATTGTCTTTGTAAGCTTGGTATTGTTTATTTCAAACCTCTTGAATTTAACTACACTAATGAGGTAGAGATGAATTCATAATGCTAGAGGAAATTTAATGATGTTTATGTGGGTGAAAGTTGGTAAAACTCTTACCTGGCCATGGGATTAAAAGCTTAACATTTGTCAATTTGCCCAAATAATTGGGTATTTTTATATTTAATAGTTTTTGTATGTTTCGCTTTTCCAAACACCTTTTAGTAGTCATTTTTCCTTATCTTATTTAAAATAAAAAAATCAATTTCCGTAAGTGTTGAAAATGACCAGCTGGCTCTGAGGATTAGAGGTTGAGACTGGGGGCTGGGGTGGATCACTGCTTGGGTTAATGTACAGTACTGTACATAGGGGAAGGAGTGGATGACCAAAACTCAACTTCTAAAAATGTAGGATTCACAAAAAGATTCCTGTGTTCTTGAATCTCATTGGCTGAACTAATTTTAGTTCCCTCTTTATGTCTTATCCTCCCTTCAATCTAAATATTGGTTAGCAAGGGAAGTCGATCAAGGACTAAGAACCCAATAAGGTTGGACCTTTCAGGAGATAGCTTAAACATATTCTCACCTCCTTTTGGTAAATATTTTTACTAAATTTCATCAAAAAATAAACATCTTTATTTATATTTTAGCATTTCTGTTGTAATTTCGTAAATCATTTGTCAATTTGTCAAACGCAACCAACATGATATATATTTCAAGTGCAAATAAAAAGAAAAAATCCTGTATATAAATTCATATTTAAAAAAATTGCTTTAATTTTACATAAATATAACACCTTTTATTGATTACAGTTTTCATAATTCTATGAAAAACAAAGTTGATATCGTATTTTTATGCCTAAAACATTCTACAAGTGACACAGTTTTGAGGTTTATTATAATTTTTTTTAACTTCCTTTTCACGCAATCGTTTAAGATTTTTTGAAGGTAATTGAACAAACTAATAAAAATTAGAATAAACATTTATACCAATTTCGCTATCTATTTTAAATTAAAAAACAAACATACACTTTCGCGAAATTTTGTGGCCACAAAACGTGCTATTTCATTCAGGGGTGATATTCACTTTAAAAACAAGGAAAATTTAGAAAAGTCAAAGAGATATGCATGCCAATAAAAGTCAGGGAAATTCTAAAAAGTCAACTGAAATTTTATACATTTTCAATAATATTAGATATATTAAGTAGAATAACACAACGTAACGTAAACTTTTAGTTTTATCTACAGTTCACTAGATTTTACGAAAAGTGCCGACATGTTTATCTTAACTAAATATTTATGTATCAGTAATTTAGCAGGGAACTGTGAAAATAATGATTTTGTTGTTGTTGTTTGGTTTTTCATATAAAATACTTGAGGAATGCATATTCTTGTTATATGGTAAGCCTGGAAAAGTGAGGAAATTTAAAAACCTATAGCTTGTGTCAACTGTGTTCTTGCTGCTGAAAATATTTTTAGAAAGCCTAAATTTTAAATCCAGCTCTTACACTTGGCGAGTTGGCACGTCATAAAAATCGTGTGACTAGTTCTGTGCTATGACGTTATTTGACGAGATGGCAGGCTTGGAACAATAAATATGTTTGGCCACAAACTTCACACGATTATGTAGAGTGCAATGCATGAAATTATAGCGAGATGTGTGTAGCCACCCGCCTTCAGTAGTCTTACCCCTAGGATCGTCGAACAAAACTTTATTCCTTTTGTTGTAACACTATTAATACCACATCCACAAAGTTGGCGTCGCCTTCAGACCACGTCGTCAGCGTAAAATTACTTGTAACCAGAATCCCAACTTTGTGGCTAGACGATAGGAAAAAATAATGGCTGAAACGTATCGAATACAAATCTGTCTATAGGATTTTCGGATGAACAATAGCTGTTTGATGTCTGATCTGTCTAAAATATAGTCTACAGATGATTTATTGCAGACAAATAAAATAAAGTTTTTTAAGGTCTTTTTGTTTGAATATCATATTGATCTGTTTTACAGAAAATAAATAGGTTTTTCATAGAAATTAGCTTCGTATGAATCCATTTTATTATATTATAAATTTACTGTTATTTTTTAAGACAAAAAATTGCAGCATATTCCTAAAAATAATAATTAATTTTGAATTAGGCCTACATCAACATATACCTAACTCGCACAGGTAGGAACATGGGCCAAGGTGTCAATTCAATCTTTTCTGGTTTGCTGATAGCAGGAAGGTCATGGCTCTAGTCCCGTCTTGGTGTATCCTGCTAAGGTGTTTTTTCCTTAAATGTTTAACACTCTTCTCACACATAAATTAATCTTTTTAAACATCAGAATTCCACTTTCCTCATCATATCATATTAATGTAAATATTTATGGAGAGCTTGAAAAGCCAGTAAGACGCTGAGGATGGATGGAAAGCAAATACTTTTGTGTCTATTTAATTGCATCATGTCTTCATCTTACTACCCGTCCGAACTATCTGTATATTTACATAAATAGAGCTAGGATAGGGAAAGTAACATTAATGTGTGATTACTTGGTCTAAGGCGTTACTCTCGTGATCTATTCAATTGTTAGTCATGGCAGATTGGAGTTTGAATCTCAGTTGGGTTTACCGAAGGTGGTTTTCCTTCCACTCTAACTCAACGCAAACCTGGGTACATTTCCTTTAAATTCTATCTTCCTCATTCCTATCCCATTAATGTAAATGTCTGGATGAACAGAATGGGTAGTAATACGTGGTATATATATGTACATACATGATAAAAGTAAAATTTATAAGAATTGTGCCAGTATTTGTCTAGCAGGAGAGTCTAAAACCATTTAGATTTAACTTTCTTGAGTACACCTGGCCAATATTCGAAGGCCAACCTTCCAGTCACTGGCAAGCAGGACCAGACGAGGACAACGCCTTAGAATGTGTGCCCACCGATACAGGCTATTGGTACTTCAAAACACGTCAAAACCAATATCAGTTGGATTAAATAGCAATGCTATTGTATTTGTTATTTGCGGTTATAGCCACATCTAAAAATCATATACTTTTAATTTAACAAATGACACCTACATGGTGGTTAGAGCATTGACTGACGATTGTTCGACGATTTCCGCACGTCCATAACGGACTCTGCCTTAAAATATGAGTGAAGAATGACCATGGAAACGAGACGATTGATGAATAGATCAGTGGTTAAATCATTGGCGTACTAAGCCAAAGGTCCTGGGTTCTATTCCAGTGTCCAGGGGTCATTTTTCAATTTAAAGAATAAAATATCAACTGAAGAAACATTTTCATCAGTTCTTGGTAGTGAGTACCTCTTCCTAATTGATAACTCGAATTGTTGACATATTTCTTCTAGTATGGCACTCGTTCAACCTGAGATTAATTTACAATCCCTCTAGGTTTAAGATATTGGGGTTGACGATCCATCTTTCCTTCTTGTCTCTGTATGTAAATTTTTGTCGTTCCATCTTCTTTACCCATTTCATGAATATTGTTCTCCTGACTATTTTTTTTCCATAAAATGTGAAGCGGCATCGGGATGGTTGCATTCAAGAGGAAATGACAGCAAACGATACTTGAGTGATAATTCAATTAAAACATTCCAGGATTTACAAGGTTACACTCCAATCTTCTTTCGAAAACACATCTTTGTCTTAAGACTAGCAATTTTACTGACACCAATATTACTATTATTATTATAAATATTATTGTCTTCATTTACATGGCGAAATTACATTTAACCGTGTCTTAAGTTAACATTACACTGAATTTATCAATATTATCATTAAATAAAACACAGGATGCAAAGGTAAGCCAGTCGTAATTATTTTGTACAACAGTAGGCGAGGGTGACCTGGCGGTCTAGGGGTAAGGTGTCAGACTTCTATGCTGGCGGCCGGGGTTCAATCCTCGGCCCCGGCAAAGATTTATCTGATTACCAAACCCTTCCTTCACCTCTGACAAGACATCTTGTGAATAGGAGGAATGCCAGGCCTCCACCGTGGTTCGGATTCCACGTTAAACTGTAGGTCCTTCATTTCATCTCACAATCACCCTACCATTACACATTAGCGTAAGTGCGTACAACCCGAACGGGTAGTAAGACGCGGTGCTAATAATAATAATAATAATAATAATAACAGTAGGCGAGAATGTAGTTCACACCTTTTTTCAAGTCTCATCCAACCAAGCTTCTACAAGTGTGGAGTGAAATGATCCCGATATTTCAGGTTAAAGATATATCGAACACACACATTATGCAGCCTCTAAAGTCGAGTGTCCAGAGTTTCTGTTAAGCCGCTAAACATACCATCACAATATTCAAAATGAGGAAGAACAAATGCCTGAACCCCCAAGGCATTGATATTTACTGGTAAGAATCACTTGAGTCTTTTTAAAGTATACATTGTGGCAAAAGTTTTTTAAAATTTACATGTAGCAGTCACATGATCAGTCCAAGTCCGGTTTTCATTAATAGTAAGGTGTAAATTACGTATGGTAGCTGAGATGGATATGGGTTTAGAGTTGAGCTCTATGACAATATTATTTCAAACCAATATATTTAGCAAAATAATATTCCTTTTTAAGTAGTTTAAAGATATTAAAAATATTCTTGATTTTTTTGTGATAACAACTGTTTGAACCAATAACTTAGTGGTTTGATAGAAATACGTGATATAAATCAAATATACACCATATTTGATAATTTACTTTTTACGTATGGGTTTTTCTTATTGTGCTAATATTAAATTTTCCGGCCCTGACTTATATTGTGTATTTGTTCAGTATTTAGTAGTAGTACTAATAAACCGCGTTTACAAAGCTTGGTGTCTGCCAATAATGGCCATACTGTATAAGGTATTAGGGTTATATTATAATTTGATTCCGTTGATGGGAGGTCGGGGATCTGCTCCCAGTGGATATCAATTTAAGTTATTTTCAAATATGCCTTACTCCGCAATTTTGCATATGCTAGTCACATTGATCACTGAGTAGCCCTTAGGCTAAAGTTAAAGCTACTTTACATCCAATACTTTTTGCATCCTGCGGTCTGGGTCAATTTTTTATTCAAGCCATAGTTATATTTTTCACTATCGGCTTTGCTAGTCCTGTCGTAGCTTCATATGTCTTACAATATAACTAGGACAAGCACAGCAGCCAGTCCCCGGCCATTAATTCATTACTATGAAAGGGTAAAAACTACATTTCGGCAATAATACATTTTTGACCATGCCAGAAATTAAACCCAGGATCTTTGGCTCAAAAGGAAGACACGCTACTGACTAAGCTAAGGAATCGGACAGGCTAAATTTAAATTAAAAGATAAACACCTCAAGCCCTAGAAAAACAACAATGAGTAAACCTAGTACTCGCACCGGCGAACACATGACAGTGAAGCACCAAAGGGGAGGGCAAATGGGGCATCCCTCCTCCCCCACCTAAGAGAGGACAAATGGGGCATCCCCTTCCCCACTTAAGGGGGGACAAATGGGGCATTCCCCTCCTCCACCTAAGAGAGGGCAAATGGGGCATCCCTCCTCCTCCACCTAAGAGAAGGCAAATTGGGCATCCCCTTCCCCACCTAAGGGAGGACAAATGGGGCATACTCCTCCCCCACCTAAGGAAGGGCAAATGGGGCATCCCTCCTCCCCCACCTAATAAAAGGCAAACTTTAGCATCCCCTTCCCCACCCAAGGGAGGACAAATAGGGCATCCTCCTCCCCCACTTAAGATAGGGCAAATGGAGCATCCCCCTCTCCCACCTAAAAGAGGACAAATGGGGCATTCCTCCTCCCCCACCTAAGAGAAGGCAAATTAGGCATCCCCTCCCCCACCTAAGAGAGGATAAATGTCCCTTCCCTCACCTAAGAGAGGACAAATGAAGCATCCCTCTCTTCCACCTAATAGAGGGCAAATGGGGCATCCCCTCCCCCTCCTAAGGGAGGGCAAATGAGGCATACACGCCCCATCCCCCCACAAACAATATAACAAATATTTGTTACAATGCGGACAAAGGTGCACGCCTCATCTTACTGTTTTTTAAGATGACGGAGAGGTCGGAGTTTAAAACCTGGTTGGGTGTACTGAAAGTGTTTATTTCCTAAATGGCTACCTCGTCCCATCTCCACTGAAATGTGAGTATATACTTTCTCGGATCTAACATCCTCATCCATACCACGTAAGTAAAAATATGTGGATAACTTGAACTGGTAGAAAGAAATGGAGTACAAAATAATACTCACTTTCTTTATATTACGTCTTACTGCCAATTTAGGCCTTCCGAAATTTAACCTAAATATTATGTCATAATTAAGCAAAAAAGATAATGAGCAATAATACAAGTAGCACAGAAAATAAAATATAAAATAATACTTCTTTAGTTTACGGGGACGCCTATTGAAGTACTAAGACGTGTTTCAAACGCTCAGAAATTCTTCGATATTTATTTGCTGGTTTAATATTAAATAAAGCCACAAAATGTAGGTAAAATTTATCAACATGTCCCGATAGTAATAAACATCTTGCGCTCAATTTTTATAACTAAAATAAAATTATAAAAATTTTTAATCAACGGATTTTAAACATGAAATGTCAAAATTCTTATATAAAACTAAATGTTATAAACATATATATAGGCTTATCCCATTCACCCCCAAGTCAATTTTAATTAGGCCACAACAGAACATTCAAAGATAATAATTGGGAATTGCTTGTTATTTTACGTTTCAGTACTTGAATTTCCATAAAAACCACTGCATGGTGAAGATATTTCCCTTTGAGGATGTGGTACTCTTATAGGCAAGCCGTTTATTTATCCAGGCATTTAAACTTGATAGCTAAGACATTCGAGGCTAACCCAACAACCAGGTTTAGTCTGATTTCTATTTTTATTTATTTGAGGTATTTAACGTGCACTATTTGAACCGATTTATTATATCAGCACGGTACTTGTAGACTAACTTAAATCTAGAACAGACACAACATCCAGCCCCTCGGCTGTTTATTCATAAATGTGAAAGGGGAAACCCACATTTCACCAATGATAGATATTTCGACCATGCCTGTAATCGAACTCGGGTTTCTTCGATCAATTGACAGACATGCTACCGACTGAGCTAACGTGTTGGTTTCTCTAATGTAAACAAACTCTTATAATCCTTGACGTATTTGTTTTTCGGCACGTAGTGTTCCGCAGAGAAATTTGAATGCCCGTGTTACCTGCGTAGTGAATATCAATTTCGTTTTAAATAGGTATCCACCCAACAGCGTCCAACCTGAATTAATACAGCCAACAGGTAACCTGGTGGTCTAGGGGTAAGGTGTCAGACTTCTATGCTGGCGGCCGGGGTTCAATCCTCGGTCCCGGCAAAGATTTATCTTAGATTTATCTGATTACCAAACCCTTCCTTCACCTCTGACAAGACATCTTGTGAATGTGTGGAATGCCAGGCCTCCACTGAGGTTCGGATCCCACGTTAAACGGTAGGTCCTCCATTTCATCTCACAATCACCATACCATTACATATTAGCGTAAGTGCGTTTAACCCGAACGGGTAGTAAGACGCGTTGCTAATAATAATAATAATAATAATAATAATAATAATACAGCCAATCTACCGAGGTTAAGATTAATTTAATCGACTCTTTTGAGGTGAGAATTTCAACTCATTCATACCCTCGTACTACCTGTTCTATAATACCAATTCACACGCTTCCATACTCTCCTTTTCCTCATGCTTAATTTACCTTTATCTTTTATTACAATGGATTCAAAAGAGGTTGGGATTGGTTCCGACTCGTCGGGGTATGACCTGATACATTGTCAACGAAACAATATCAAAACGTGTAGCGCGGGGGAATTACGTTCAAAAGCGCACCCCTTTTTTAGTTTATGTTTGGAGTAGGTGTAAAAGGCTGATAGTGGTTTCAAGATATCAACAAGCATATTGTATTGGTAATTAAATTGGTGCGAGAATGATGGAGGGGGTGGTGTTGGTAAGGGTTGAGGGGGGGATGGGGTGGGGGGAGAGTGAGCGTTTGTTGTCTTGGGGAGTAAAATACATGGAAGTAATTAGTTTTCTGTCTTAATTGCCTCCCGCCGTTAAGTAAGTAAATTGTTTGCCGCGTTCAATTAGCGAAATGTTTTCCTCATCCGTAACCACCCAAAGAGAGGAGCAACGTTTACTTCTCTTGCTGTTAATATATAGAGATAGATGGAAGAGGAGTAATTTAAAAAATAAACTCGAGAGTTTCTATTTTGAAACCGTTTTATAGGACAAATATGTTAATTGACTAGCTACAAGTACCGGCAACCGGTGGGCGAGCGGTCTAAACATTAATCTTGTTAGTATGGTCTGTCAGTGAGGGGGATGTCCGGGTTTGAGTACTGGCTGGCTGCGGTTGTGTTTATTATTGAGCTCCCTTTCTTTCCTCACTTAAATGCGAATATATTTCCTCAGATTTTTATATATAAGAGGGGGAATATAAAGGGGCACGTTCATTATCCATAATATTTTTTGTGACCAATACTTGGACTATTTATATATTTAATCTAATAAAATATAAATTAGGATAGTAGAATCTACAGGAAATGTATCCGATTTTACGTGGAGGTAAGATGATTAGCGATATATGAAAAACTACCCTTATTTTACCCAACAAGGATTATAACCCCGATCTCGGTAATTCAGTCTATTGCGAGATTGACGACTTAGATTACTAGACTATCTGAGCAAGTTTTTCATATATATATATATATATTTACATATATATATAAGTTTATATGTATATATATATGTATATTATATTTAATTTGATGAATTTTGTGGTATTTAACGCGCACTTTTTGGACCGACTGATTATATCA
Organism: Timema douglasi; assembly: GCA_901482245.1. Classification (NCBI taxonomy): domain Eukaryota; kingdom Metazoa; phylum Arthropoda; class Insecta; order Phasmatodea; family Timematidae; genus Timema; species Timema douglasi. Next base: position 11,703 of record CABEEJ010006996.1, on the reverse strand, counting down.
GCATATTACTTATATAAATTAAATATAAAACATACACAACATTAAGCCCCCGGCCGTTAATTTATAACTACGAAAGGGTAAATTGAGGAAACCCACAAATGATAAGTATTTTGGTCCTGTCAAGAATTGAACCCGGGACTCTTAGCTCAATGGCAGACACGCTACCGACTGAGCTAAAACGTCGAACTATATATTATAAACACACACACACATATATATATATATATATACACACACACGCATACATATAGCTGTATTCTAGTGCAGTATGAAGAAACTGTTAGAAATTCAGACTTTTTTTTTTGCGGTACCAAGTTTACTAGCGTAAATTATAATCTATTGATTGCTGCAGAACACATAATTTAACGTATACTCTTTGTTTTAAAGTAATTATTTTTCCAAGTGTAAAAAATGCTTCTTATTATTTAGAAGAGTTGTCATTTTCGCAATACTTTATTTTACAGCTCTACTCTTTAAACAGCCCCATTCTCCAATTACTCTCCCTCCTTTTCTTCCTCCCTGCACTTGTGCCATCTCACTAACCAGACTGTGTCATATCTTGAGGGCTGGTTACTCCAATTTACTTAATGGTTACCCCAACACTTAGCAAATTAAACACCGCCACCAGCAGCACACCGGAGAACGTTATACTGAACCTCTTCCGCAAGTACCGGTAAAGAGATGTACGGCACGGCATGCCAGGGGACCGATGGTCAGCGTCGTTTGACAAGGATGTCGACGGAGGGTGGGCCACGCCCTCAGAAGGAATGTCTCGCGTTCCGATAACGCTTAGGTACACCTGGAATTCATTATGAATGGACATTAATAGCATCTTTTAGAAAATATTATTATTATTATTATTATTATTAGCACCGCGTCTTACTACCCGTTCGGGTTATACGCACTTACAATAATGTGTAATGGTAGGGTGATTGTGAGATGAAATGGAGGACCTACAGTTTAACGTGGAATCCGAACCACGGTGGAGGCCTGGCATTCCTCACATTCACAAAATGTCTTGTCAGAGGTGAAGGAAGGGTTTGGTAATCAGATAAATCTTTGCCGGGACCGAGGATTTAACCCCGGCCACCAGCATAGAAGTCTGACACCTTACCCGCCAGGTCACCATTTTTATAAAATATAAACATCTCACTGCTAATACTGATAATTTATAATTGATAGCTAAATATCGCATGACTTGACCTATGCTTATTAAAAATTAGAGCTACTAGCTTGTCTAACTGTTAGATAGGCCCATTCATAGGTAAGTTGGGTTCTATATTTCAATATTTCCCTGTTGTGACATTTACCCCACTCTCTTGAATAAATCAATATTGAGCTTAGAATTTATCATTTAAAATTTATATTATGCTTGCATATATGTTTTATAGTTATAGTGTAGTCCAAATAGTATGTATATACACATTTTCAGACTATTCTGTAATAATTAAAAGCTAGTCTAAGTATACAGGATAAGGTGGGTAAATATTAGATAGTAAATTACTGCTGTCCTAATTTTTTTTTATTATAGCCCATAATATAAAATTTAGTTTATTTAAATTATATATATATTTAGATATTAATATGTCAACCTTGGTGGTCTTGGGGTAAAGTGCTAGCCTCAGGACCTGATTTTGGTGGGTTCAAACCTAGCCAAGGTCGATGGATTTATCTTGAGTGATAAAAAGCCGTAGCACAACTTCCTTCGGAGCGAAAGTAAAGCCGTTGGTTCCATGTCGGTTGTGGCATGTAAAAAAATCCTATAAGCTATGTTTGAATGCCATTCCCGACAAAACTGGTAAGCCCTTTCGCACTCACTCATAGAAATTCAGTATGGAAGGCAACAATACCTAAACACCTCTAGTAGGAACATATGGGAGTTCTACCAGATGGTGCAGGTAGCACTAGCCAGCCTAAAGGCTGAGTGTATCCGGATGGAAAGAAATCGCATCAAACAAACCTTCAGGCTATTAACTTAAGAAGAACAACATATGAATACATATGCTACTAATTTGATAACTGTTTTCTGTGCACCGCGTCTAACTTTTTGCGTTGTTTGCATGGAAAAGTTTATTAATGTGTTTTATACATACTTGTTATCATAGAGTAAACAACAACAATTATCTTATTTTTAAGACACTTTATAGGTAATTTGCTAAACAATTAAAGACAAAGGCTCCTGGTTCGATTCTCAACATTGCATGGAAACATATATTTTATGAAAATGGGGCTTCCCCTTTCAAATAGATCATTTAATATCTGGTGACCCGCCTCGGTGGCCTAGTTAGCTAACGCGCTAGTTGTGTTGAGCTCAACAGCCGAGGACGGGGAGATCGAGTTTCGAATTTTAGTCGGGTGAACTGGGGAGGGGGGAGGCTCCTAAATGGTTTTACACTCTCCCACCACGCAAGTGTGGGTTCACTTCCTCTAAATAAAACCTTCCCAATTCCTAATCTATTAGTGTAATTAGTACTTAAGCGTATAACCCAAACGAGTAGTAAGACGCGGTGCTAAAAAAATATCTGGTGGATAAGGTGTTGTGTTTGTTATAGAATTAAGGTATTCTTTTCATCGTGTGCTGATAAAAGCAGTCGGTTCATAAAGTGCCAATGGAATAACCCAAATTAAGAACTAACAACATTTAATAAACAAAGAAATTTTTTTTATTTGAAAATATATAGAAATTATTATTTTAGCTAGGGGTGTACCGATGAATCGTTATCGGGCGACTATTAGTGCATCAGCCATAAATCGTAATCAGCGATTGTTATGTCAATTAATCGTGTTTTTTAAAGGTAAAATTTAAATCAAAGTTTTCTATATAGGAGTTTAGTTATCTGAGTTGCGGGCTATACAAAGATTACATAACCGGATAAAGCACTATAAGTTTATACCGTTAGTAAAACTAACAATCTAGTTCCATCCTTTGCTGGATATGCATAAAATATATTTTTGCATGAATACAATCTTTTTGTATTAATTGCATTAACTGTTATCATTCTATTAAGTCATTTACTAATAGTTATTAATATATACTCGATAGTCGGGATTAATCGGTGTGAATAATTGTAGCATGAATAGTTATTTTAAACAATCGGTAATTGGTTTTATTGAATCTGTTGTGACGTTATTTGCCACCCTACCATGATTTCCATATATTTTTCTAATTTTTGTGAATAGTTTCCAATTTATTTTTGTGCGAAATTAAGCACTTCAAAGTTCGGCGACCGCGTAACACGCTGTGTTGCCGGCTTGACAAATAATAATATTTATATTCATTCAATAAAATAAAAGGACTAAAGGAGCAACGTATAGCATTGTTTTAAATAAGGAATTTTGACTTAAGGAAGAACAATTACTTTTTATTGAACATATTAATCATCCTTCTAAGAAATTAGTTGACGCTTCTTTTATTTATTTTGGATGTCGGCCATGCTTGATTTCAACGCATGCGCAAATCTGTCAAACAAGTGAGTGGTGGGTCTCGTGATTGTAAAAGAAGAAAACATTTAATTCTTTAAGAAAAACATTGTTAACATTCATTGGCATATATTTCAATATTTATATTAAACCTGCATTGTATTTGATTTTTATCCCTAGTCCATAACCAACATTTTATCTTTTGGTTTATATATATTAGTTTTCTCTTTGGACTTGGAAGTAAAAAAATAGAACATTTTTAAATTTGATTTTGGAAGACTTTCTGTAGGAGACTGGGTCTTCTTCCTCGGTGTTGGTCTAACATGAAGCCAAATCTGTGGAGCTCTTAATTTAATATATTTTAAAAGTAAATTAATGGTTGTAAAGTAAAGTGCGAGTAGCAATTGGAAAGCTAAGTAGATATGCAAGAGCTAGACTATTAATTTTTTTTAAGAATTATGGACGAGTTAACATTAATAAAGTGAAACAAATTTCTGAAGTTGGTGTTGTTTCAGCATGGACTAATTCATGGGTGAGTTCAAGCCAACTCTTCAACTTTAAAGTCATATGATTTTTTTTTCTTTGATCAAATATCAGAATTCATGTAAGAACTTTTAGAAAGACTATCTAATTCAGAGAATTAATTAACATTTTATTTTATGTCTAAATAATAATTGTATTGATTTTTTTTCTCTCTTCTTCTTTCTTTCTCAACAATACTATTTTATTTTGTCAAATTAGTATTATAACTATCCGGAATTCCATAGGTAGGATTGGGATGTGGCAAAAAAGAGTAAACAATAATAAACACACAAAAGTTCCAATAATTGTTATTTTATACATTTATTTTTATTGTAGTCTAAATTACATTATATTTCAAGAATCCATTTTTATTTAAATTACTCATGTTTTATTTTAAGTATTCCCCAGTGGTCTCGAGTATTGAGAGTTGTCGTACCATTGTCTGAATTATCCGAGGTAAATGCTTTTTTTATTAATATTTTTTTTTCCCAACCTAGATCCTAGGAGTGGCGCCCAACAAATAGCACAATTTTTATACATCTTGACATTAACTGTTGTTATGTAAACAAGATTCAGAATACACTGATATTAGACACAGTAAATTATAATTTATATAATACATTTTTTTTAATGAAATACCACACGGTACACATTTAATTGTAGCTATCAATTTTTATAAGTGATTTGGGGGGTTTACTACTAGTCTATGTGAACTTGTTTCAATCATGGCTGTGCTTATGAGTATATTGATTTGATGAATATAGGTTTGTCTCGCTGTCTAATAGTAAATAATTAGCCGCGAAGGTTGAAAATATATTTTTTATCAAAATAAAGTATCACGTTTAATACCACTGTTAATAGCGGCTTAATGCAAGAATCAGGAATTACGAAGCCACTTACAAAAGTCATAGCAAATTTATGAAAATATTGAAAAGTCACGGAAATTTTCATATATCTATGTGATGCTTTACAAAACTCAAATCAAAAGTATGCATGCAAACTATTACTTTCATAAATATATTAATTCTATACTGCTGAGAGCATGGCATTTGATTTTAACTATTAAAATCCAAGAGGCTGACAACCTGTCAATATGTTGATTAAGATACCCCTAATTAATGTATCTAATAAATTATAAACGAGAGGGATTTTTTCTTCTTCAAAATATCTCTATGGTACCGGATTACTTTATAAAGGTGAATTTTACGATCCATGTTTTATAAAAATCCCAAATAAAAAATTATACGATTCTTGTTTTATAGTTTTGTATAAGATATCTTCAGTAAAATATGTTGTTTTACTGTATGGATTATCTGTCAAAAACAGGACATTTTATAACTTATCAAACGTATTAAAAAACTTACAGAGTATATCTCAAACCTGAAAACCCCAACCAGTGCACCAAGTCATGCCTTATACTGTATGACCACCATTTCAGATCTGGTAATGCTATAAGTTGTGTTAGCGTGTAATTAGCGTGCTGAATAATGTATGCTTGCAGTTTTTCACCCCAACAAAAAATAAATATGACCTAGCTTAACAAAGCCTATCACATTTGCTCGGACAATTTAGGGGGTTTGGGGCATAACATAATAACCCTCAATGTTCAGAGGTGATATTTTAACTATTTAAACTTCTATGAAATCCGTAAATCTAGATATTCAAAATAAATAAAATGTTCGTCAATATGAGCTATCAAAGGTTCCTGGTTATAAAAATAACGTGTAATTTAATATGTAGGCTCCCAGAAATCACTGATAAAACATATTTTCATCAAAGGAGGGCTATCATGTATCTGCCCCCAACCCCGTCAATTGCGTAGTTACTAAACTAATGATTCTGATTTCGATTCTAAGATTGGCTAAAATATTTTTCATTAATGAAATCGGCGCTTCCCATTTTACGTTGATGAATAATTAAAAACCTAAATAATGGATGTTGTGCTGATTCTATAGTTAAGTTACAGTAGCTCCATGGCTTCTTTGGTGCTGACTGACAGCTTAGGCTGACTTCTGACAGTCCACATTTAGGTATATACCTAAATTTTGACTGTTAGAAGTGACAGCTGCTAAACACATGTTTTTGCAGATCATCTGGTTTGGCGCAGGGATACGTAATTTGGTCTGGTATATTTTTAAAGCTGTCAGTAAGCACCAAAGAAGCCATGGGGCTACTGTAGTTTGTAGATCGTGCTCTGATATTATCAGTCGGTTCAGAAAGAAAACGTTAGATACATAAAAATAATAGTAGCAAGGTGGTGATATAAAATAATGACCCAGATGAGCGTGCGGGCCACCTCGATGGTTTCTAGCTTGTTGCCTTTAAATAAGAGTAACGGGCGGGTTGGGTAAGGCGTGTGAACCAAACAGGAAGAGCGAACTAGGTTTATCTCGGCTTTTGTTGACATGTATACTGTCACATTCTATAGGAAGAAAGGGTGCCGGAAGCGACGTCACAGGATGCAATTAACCATGACATGTAAACAATCGTCACGTGAGCGTGAGGTGTTTTATCTCAAGGCAGGATCGTTGAGGAAGAATCGATAAAGACACTCTGATGAGGGCTGATCGGCGCAGTTGTTTTGTTGTTGTATCTTTGAGGAGGTGGATCAATCTCTATACATTCGAGTGTTTGGGACCTTAAGGTGGAGCCATAGGACTGGTGTCATCAAATAACAACTAGTTAGACATACATATACACTTGGTGACCTGGTGGTCTAGGGGGAAGGTGACGGACTTCTGTCCTGAGGGTCTGGGGTTCAATTCTCGGTCCCGGCACAGATTTATCTGATTACCAAACCCTTCCTTCACCTCTGACGTGTGTTAATCACAACTTATGAATGTACAATACAGTAAATCTAGCCATAATTATAAAGACGTACTTCACTTAAATATAAGTAAATCTTTTCTAAGCCCATAAAGGAGCGAACAATTTTTCAGTCTGCTTTTTTCTTTTCATTTAGTGATGAAAAATATAATTTTATTTTTATAAATCTAACATAAATTCATATAGGAACACTTAAAAAACAGACTAATTAAATTTAGTTATAAAATATTTGATAGACACCATTTCTTCACTTTTTCTAGAGTTTATTCTCCGCGGCTCTTTTTGGTTCATTCTTAACTATGAATATGTATTTTACAAGCACACTTATATATATGTCAAAATGTAATAAAGATGATATAATATAATTTATAATCATTCAAGTATGGATCTTTACAACTAATCATCTATTTAACAATGATACTCTAGGAATACAATTTGAAATTGAGAATGAATAATTGATGAACTAATAATTTACATAATTGACAGAATAAACGAAAAGGCTGCACTGAACACCTCGAAAGGCCACATGGCGCGCAGAAATTTACACTCTGGTATAAATGTATCTTGGCCCATGATTATTTGTAACACAAACTAGAAACAGCTGATTGCCGACATGTTTTAATGTCTAGGGGATAAAAATATATTTAGATTTAATATCACGATGAATGTTTTCTAATTTTTGTATTATATCGTGATACAAATCAAAATAGAACAAAAACAGACAGGTACTTTCCATTTAGTGATTTATTTCAAATCATTTCACTTACTACAGTTGTAGCTGTCTGCTAGTATCTCGCATGACCATGCGCACTGATTTCGTCAGTTTGTTTTGAAATTTGATTGAGTCCTCCAAGCTGATGTTGCGCGAAGTAAAAGGAAAGCTGAAGTTACTTTGAGACAGGTTGAACAGACATTGTCGATGAGGTTGACATCTTGCGAATGATTGGTTTAGATCTCGTCATGTGATTGCGTCTCTGCTCCGTCACTTGACCACGTTTCTATTCTGCGCTTGTTTTTCGGCGAGTTTGTGAATCGACAGTTACTGCGGATTCACACGTTCGCCGAAAAACAAGCGAAGAACGGAAATGTGGTCACATGACGCGCTCTAAGCCAATCACAAGATTTCCGCTTAATCAGCGCGAGCTGTTCTGCTGAAGTTCAACTATTCTCTACTTTGTCCGCTCTGCTCGAGATAGTAGGCACAGGAGAACCAATCAAATCTCAGAACCAGCCATCTCAAATTAGTGCGCATGCGCATTTGACAACTCATGCGCTCTACATCCAGAACATAGCAGACAACTCCGTTTGCCGTTGTGAGGATATTTGAAATAACCCGTTAATGTAAAGCGCGTGTATCGATATATGGGATTGTGCTATGACAAAGCTTTATAATTTATAAACATCCATCGGGACAATGATCTAAAATATATGTATATCGACTAGAAAATAGAATTTGTCGATTGTCAGCTGTTTTACGTTAGCGTTGCAATGCATCATGAGTCAACTTAAAGTGTGTGAATTACTGCACCTCTGAGGAGGATTCTGCTTTCTATTTTTGGCTAACGAATGAATCACGCTTTAGTCTAAAGAGTAGAGCTGAAGTTGGTAGCTTAGAGGAGTGCGATCTCATTAACGTGGGCAGAGTTGTAAAAATCAGAATAATAAATAGCATGTGTAAATACATTTACCACGCACCTTAGCTGGATTCTAACATAAATAGTAAATTGTGACCAAAGGAAATGAGGCATAGATATGGGTCTTGATTTGATTTAATTGTCATAGTTTGTTCTATTGAAATTATTGTCATAACACAAAAACAATTAGTCTATTACTTTTGATAATTGTGTTAATTTGAGGGTTCTATGTGTTAGCTTAGAGTCTAGTGGAATCCTATATTTATAGAATCCGAATGTTAAATTATATTTTGAACCCTCGAACTTAAATAAATGTCCAATTCCAGTTAAAGTATAAACATTTAAAATTGATTTTTTCAAAAGTTGTTTAGGGCTTGGTACCACTGACAAAATGCTATTTTGTTTGTCATGTCTGTTACGTCATAAACAGTTTATAGAATACTTTTTTTTTATTAAATTAAATATATTAATACAATTTTATCCTTTTTATTTGGTGATTTTACTAGCCTCCCAACTTCAAAAGTCTATATAATTTCTTTTACCAATTAGTTAAAAAATATATATATTAAGTCAAGGCCTTCATAATATTGTATACGATATACTTTTTTGAGATTTTATGAATCTCGAATTTGTTGAGTACCATAAGATTTGAGGGATTCGAGAAATCGAATAATCAAGCTCTGAGTTTATTTTATTTTTTTATGTCATACTTTAAATGTAGCTAGATTCTTTTTCTAAGATGATAGTTAATATTTTATACAGATTTAAAATGATTGACCTAAGCTACAACCTTTTTTATTCAAAAACTGAATGACGCTTTACATTGTGTCACTTTAGATATAAATTGCATATGGGTAGCTATCAGAGATGCAAACTCTTGAAATATGGTATTGGTGCGGTCACAGTTCGATTCTAGGAGCACAGCAAGCAGTCTCGGTGACCTCCGATATTCCGATAAACCGATATTCACTACAAACGTTTTTAATATTCTGTATCGTTCTTTTTTGGGGAGCCTTTGGCTGTCTCTCCATTTGATTAAAATAGCTTATTGAATGATGTGGTTTTTATTATATTTTGTTTTTTGTGTTGCCAACAACAACCAAGAATTCAAAATATGCTTTTTTCTAAAATATAAAATAAAGTGCTTGTTCCACTGAAAGCTGTGTTATGGTCTGAATATATATAAATATATAATTAATAATATAACGTTTAATGCATTTAATATTACTGTGTTAAATATTAAAATATTAGTTGCAGCTGATAGGCATTCAAAAATAGTAATTCAATGTAGCGTTAAAATATAAATATTCAATTATTTATTGGTAGGTACTAAACATTTTATATAATCTAGATGCAAACCTGTTGTGATAGTGTCAGCTTCCAATAACACTATTTGTTTTATTATGCTTCAGAAAACATCACTCACACTATGTTAACTCAGTGGTTTCATATTCTCAACATAAAGGGAGAAACCAATTTGATTTTTGAGCGAAACCATTAAATGATTTAATTTCCCATTTATGTTACTCAGATTAAGCCACTTGGCTTCTCGTACTTTTAGCAGAAATATTATTATTACTTGAGGTATTTAACGTGCACTTTATTTTACGACTGTTCATACTAGCGCACAGCTTATAAAAATATATTAAATCTAGATCATAAACCCCGCCCAGTCTCCAAACCGTTTATTCAAAACTGTGAAAGAGAAAACCCACTTTTCACCATTGATAATGTTTTCGGCTATGTCAGGAATCAAACCCAAGACTCTTAACAAAGTAGGGAGACACGCTACTGACCAAGCTAAGGCGTTGGAGAAACAAACATAGAACATGTTTTAAAACGTGTACTTGGACGCAAAGCCCAAAAACGTCCAATGGATGGATTTTTTGCTCATTCCTGGGATTATACATTTTAAAATGACCAAAATCTGAAGTTACATTCAACTGGAGGTTTTGGCCGTCTCCAAACAGGCATACCCGGGATTGTATAAACACCAAACGACCTAAGCTGAAAATGCAGTCCTTAGGTTATGTTAGGTTAGGTTAGGTTATGCTTCAAAAAACAATTTGTTCAGGTGATCTTGATAATTCAAAATAAATTTGTAATCTCTGTTTGATTCTGTTTGTATATCAATGAGATTCACTTGCTCTCTTGAATTCATGTGGTTGATCAAAATTGGGCGTGCACCACATGCTCAGTCTAATCGAGAAACGAACTAAAACCTTAATTAGAAATGTTATTTCACACTTTGGTCATTTATTAATTTCACAATCCTAGGTTTGGCTTTTTTGAAACAGTCAAAGTCCAAGATTGAATAGAAATTCGGGCTTTGGTAATTTTATAATGTCCAATCCAGGGATTGAGTAAGAAATTCTTCCGTTGGCCGTTTTTGGGCTTTGCACCCAACATTTATATCAAAGTTCATTCTTTAAACACATAAATATAAATGAATCATTTTTAAGGTTAACACTATTTTAATCTGTTTTTTATAATATTTATAATTTAGTAACAATTTATCTCTAATTCGCTAAATAACTAACTCTCACTGTACGGTTTTATTTTAGACAAGCTAGTGTTTCCGCCATTTCCCGAGAGAAATATTTTTATTTGAATGATTGTACAGGAAGTTGAAGATAGCTTTAATGTTAGTGGGCTTGAGCCCTGCGTTGCCCGTGACCTATTTTTCTTCCAACCCGGTTTTTAATTAATTAAAATAATATAATCAAAATTTTAAAACTCCTGCTTCGAAGTGCACATGTTCGTGCACAGGAGCTACTAATTTTTTTTAAATTTCAGACCTTTCCGTAATATAGATATCACGCAATGCTCATGACAGGAAAACAAACTCTTTATTTTATTTGTATCAATATATTTTCGAATAGTTTTTAGTCAAATTTCATCCCCCAATCTTCACTCTTACAACCATCTTTAAAAAAAATCCTATAAAAGTGAAGAAGAAATCAATGTATGCAAAGTAGCGAATTCTCTTTTAAATTGTTCTTGCATTCCAATTAGAGAATAGTAATCCCACAGTGACATATGTAATACAATATCGTAGAGGTACGAATTTTCAAATATTTTAAAATCTACTCCACCCGATTCGGTGGCCGTATGATTTAACGCACCACTTTCTTGTTAGTGTTACTGATGATGGGGATATCGAGGTTCGAATCTCGATCGCGTGTACTGAGGCTGGTTTTCAAATATGATTTTCCTTTTGTGCCGAGTTATTCGTCACTTATTTTTTTGGGACCGCGCGCTGCGTGGTTTGCCCATTCCCCCTCCCCCTTCTTGCCTTGCG
>CABEEJ010006995.1:0-34737 GCA_901482245.1 Timema douglasi | reverse complement strand
CCCCCCTTCTCTTTCTCTCTCAACGTAAATGTGGGTCCACTTCCTCAAAATTAAACCTTCCTCATCCATAGCACATAAGTGTAATTAGTACATATCTATATAGCCTGAACAGGTAGTAAGGCACGGTGCTAAGCATAATATTGCGGGTGTCTAGTTTACACGAAGATGGAAAATATAAACGAATATAAAATTACCTCTATTGAGGCAAGGATCAGCCACAAATCTGTTAGACTGAGCACAATAGTTATTCTTCGGTTGTTTAGTGTAAAATCTCTATTTATATACATATTGATGGATATACGAATAAATAATTATATACTTGTATTTATGAATATCGAAGTTTAATGACTGACCTGAAAAAGCGTTATTTGCTATGCCATCCGTCTGTGTGTCTGTATCTCGGCCTACAGCTAAAGCCATTTTATAGATCATGCTCAATTTTGTTGACTATGGCTATTATAAGGGTCCCCCTAGGAATACCTAACCCTAAAATTAAGAGTAGATTACTTAATAGTGAAAAGATGAAAGCTATATTTCCTTGAAATTGGCTACAATGGTTTTGATTTATATTTATAAATAGGCACTGTTTAGCATTAAAAACAAAATGACGCATCTTATTATCCCGGAAAAATGATTCAAAGGCTACTTTATACAAGCAAATCTCTCCAATTATGATAATAATTTCTCACTTTTTGAGATATGAAAAAATCTATCGTTGTTAAGTTAGAGGACAATTAAAGATAATAAACTTTTCATCTGAAAACATATTTTATAAGATTTATATTTTCATAGTTATAACTTATAATCAAATATATTTTTAGGAAATGGGTAGTTGGAATGGTACTAATAATGTTTCTAAAAGTGTGTTTATTATTTCATGTATTCTCTTTGGTAAGATATTCTTCTCTACCCCCCGCCGTCCCCCCCCCCCTCATTATGTTTCCACAACAATGTTTACTATTTAGTTTAACTTTTTTTATTATTTGTCTTAGGCAGATAGAGCTTTCATGTGACTAGCTGAATGAAAAACGTTATTTAGTTAACGTAATTCATATATATAAACTGCTATTTGATATCACATCAATGAATCGTTTGCTTTTTAACGTATTTAATTTTGTTCCTTGACAGTGTAAACGTGTGGTTTTGTTTCAATAAATAAAGTTCTTGAGTTATTTCGCGCTTAGCTTAGTTTTAACCTGATTCAGTGGCCGTATGGTTTAAAGGTGTCACTCTCATGTTGGATTAGACTTTTGACGACAGTGATTTATCACGGTTCGAATTCCGGTCAGGGTTATTAAGGATGGTTTTTGACTCTCTCTCTCTCTGCGCAAATGTGGATAGACTTTCTCAGAATTAAACCTACCTAATCCCTAGCTCTTTAGCATAATTAGTGCATATGCGTAAAACTTGAACAGGGAGTAAGATGCTGTATACATTTTATTACCATATTAGGCTTATTTTTATTTTTTATTGTTATGTTTCCACAACAATGTTTAGTATTAAGTTTCAGTTTTATTATAATTGATTGATAGAGCTTTAATGTAACTTGCAGTACTAAGAACGTTATTTAAGTTAATTTATATAAATTGCTTTCTAATATCATGTCAATTGATAATTCCGCTTGTTCAATTGTGTATTTTATTTTTACGATAGTGCAAGCTAGTGTTTTATTTCTCAAATACTAGAGGGTTCAATCTATTTTCAATTTAACTTAGTTTAGTTTAAGAAAAGCTAAATCTTTAATATATTTATTTTTATATTAATTTTCTTTTTAATTTTTTCTAAAAAATATAAGGTAATTTAAAAGTAATAGAAACATGTTGTGCTATGAGTTTTGAAAGATGGTGGAAGAAAGGCAAAGGGAAGGAATGTGAATTTTAATTTTAACGTATAAATAGAAGAACGATTTTGTAAACCTTATAAATCAGTAATTGATACAGTTTTCCATAACACCCTCTGTTTGGCGAGTCTTTACGCAACACACAGTGCACCAGCAACCACTTTGTGGCTCTCTGCATTGTGCATCTGACCCCAAATTAATATTAATAATCCACTCACATAAATTGCATTCTGACCAAAGGGTAACGAGGTCCACATTTCTTCCCTCTCCAACTACCGTTCAAAATTCAGTTCTTCGCTTCAATTGTATCTTGCCGCTGGTGAAGTCATGATTGCATTGCTCTGCAAAACACCCTGTTCCACGTGCCCATCGAGAATGAGCTATTCTAAGGGATATCTACGCAGTCTTCCTCTGATGAACTAGTCAGGTCTTTCAACTCCTTCGAGAATGGCGTGTTGGCCGCCAATAACGTATCAGCTGCCTCAGAAAGGACTCACAGTATTGGGTGTTCGATTCTCAGAGTAGGGGTAGCTCAGGGGAAGTACTGCCGAATAGAGTTGCTGTTGCTTCCTCTCAGACATCTTTGACTGACTTGGTAAACATCCTCTACAATTTGTCAATTTGTTAAATTACACTATTTTTGTAGCGTTCCTATAAGAGTAGATATATATCAAACTGTCAAACACAAAAAGGGTGTCTGGTTAATGAGTTTACAATTTAAAGAAATTTTGAATAAAACATTAAAAAAACTTTTAATCTTTTCATCATATACTAAGAAATTCTGATAAAGGTAATACATACTCCTTTTCACATTTGTATTGTTATTCAAATATCAAGTTATTTGTTTTTTCAACTCCTAGATTTCTATAGAAATGGTAATACTATGTTCCTGAAGTTGGCAGTACTAATAACGGCTAAATTATGAAACCTAAGCAAATATTAGTGCTGAATTTGTGCCACAAGAATATTTCACACCCTTATTTTGTTTCGCCAGAGTCTTTGAGAAATCACCAAAAAATATATCAATATTTAGTACTGAATTTGTGTCACAATAATATTCTATTCTCATAATTTGTGCCATAATATTTTTCACGAAAACGCTAAAAAAGTTGGTTGAATAAATATCCTATTTTCATAATTGGTGCCACTATAGTTTTCGTGAAAACGCAAAAAAAAAAGAAAAAAAAAAGACGCTGGATGCTGCCAACTTCACGTAGCAGTCCTCATAAGTGCGGTTTTACACATGCCATTTTTCGATGGCCGTTGCAACGGTGCGGTAGCGAAGCAGAAGAGTCAACACGGTGATTGCAGCGTGGTGGTTCCCACATGCACCGGTGTGGTGTTTTCACCGGCCGTTGGAGATTTACAACGAAGGATTGTTGCGGTGTCAAGATCAACGGTAACGTTTAAGGGAGAGGCAGAACACAAAGAATCAGACGGAGCTGGACACCTAATTTTGAAACGTGCGAGTAGCGATTCGCTAGCGTATTTCTCTCATCTCGCACACAATCTCTCAAACACCTAATTTTGAAACTTCTGCTATGGGAAAACTGACGTCACGCGATAAAATAGTGAGAAGATTATACTCACCAGCCTCACATCTTGCGAGACAGGCCTTGTCTGTCGGGTAGAGCATAAAATAACAAAATGGATGCCATCCCCCTCTTCGGTTGCAGCTTTCTGAGAGTGATTGTGTTGAAATAAACCCACCATTATACAAAATAGGTCTACAAAAGAAACAAAATATGTGATCTTAGTACAATTTATTCACTCCCCCAATAAATATTTTTTTGATTAAAATATAATTATAATTTACATTTTTTTAAATTTAGTTAACCGTAAATTTGGCTGAGTCAGTAGAGTGACGTTCTGATATTCTAGATTTCATCCCCATTTTTTTTAAATTTATAAGACTTTAAACTTTAATTTTAAATGATTGTATTAGTAAGCATATAATTTGTTTTAAATATTTTTTATAGAAGTATACAAGGTACATTAATTTTGAAATTTTGTATGTAGTTGATTATTTAAAATATAAATGAATAGATTTTATATCATAAAAATGTACACATTTGAAAATGAGGCTAAGCAAGCTAATTGTTATTCGCATAGTAAAAACCTTTAGGGCATATTTATTGTTTTAAAAATAGTTTCAAAAATAATATAATATATTATTGAATTCTAATTATTAACAAGTGATTTAAATTCAGACAAAATATTAAAATAATGTAATTGGGGTCGGACCCATCTCGTGAAGATGTGCGTTCCAGACAAGCACGCTACCAAGTGTACTCGAGTGGATATTGAATGAGAGGACGGTTTAACTTCAACTCATATAACCTGAGAAAATTTTGAGACAACAAGCTTAGACGCATACAACTGGAAGATAGTTTTATAATAAAACGAAACAAATTATTTTACAAGATCCCCTCAATAAAATAATAGTGTTTACTTTCAGTTACGTATCTTGTATAGTGGCGTGTTGTGGCATCTCAGCGCCTCAATCCTTTGGGACGTTGTGGTTTTACAATATTATCGGATTGAAAACTCATTTGAAAGCGAGACAGCACTACACCGACTCGCACGAAAGTAGAAACCTTTCAAAACGAACTCTGTTTTGGTACAGCATGCGATTTGCGAGTTTGCTCACTAGCGAGTATTTTTGGAGGTTTAGAAATTAAGGGTCCTGGTCCGACATAACTCTCTAGATGGCCATCGGTGACCCACCTCTTATACCTTTTTCTTTTTAACAAGTTTTCTAACCAATTTATCTTCGTGCTTCCGTATGTCTTCATAAAATTTCCAGAATCTTTTTGAGGCTTCTCTCTCTTTTTTGTACGGATGCACCCAGAATCTTCTTACTGGCCGTGGTTCATCTAGAAAACCTGATGCCTCCACTATGCACACTGCTAAACGTTTTCTATACGCGTTCATAATTGCAGTTCAAACGAAAGCACAGGAATATACAGACTACTGATTATTATTATTATTATTATTATTATTATTATTAGCACCGCGTCTTACTACCCGTCCGGGTTTTACGCACTTACGCTAATGTGTAATGGGTGATTGTGAGATGAAATGGAGGACCTACAGTTTAACGTGGGATCCGAACCACGGTGGAGGCGTGGCATTCCCCACATTCACAATATGTCTTGTCAGAGGTGAAGGAAGGGTTTGGTAATCAGATAAATCTGTGCCGTGACCTACTGATTATTAAGACGAGAATAGGTCGGGGGGAGGTATCTCCAAACCTAAATTAGGAGACCTATGTCAATATTTAGGGCTGAGTTTGTACCACAAACATATCTCACTCACATAATTTGTGCCACCGTAGTTTCCGTTAAAATTCTTAAAAACAGCGGGTGCTTCTGGCAGCATCCATAAAGGCAAAATTATGAAACCATTACCAATATTTAGTGCTGTATTTGTGACATTATATTATCTTACTCTCATAATGTGTGCCATCATAGTTTCCAAGGTAAAAACCTCAAAATGACAAGTTGTGTTAACACCGCCTTGTACTGCCCCACCCTAACTTCAAGGCCATTCATAGTTTCACCCACCTCTGAACACAATGACGTTACAGTGGTATCGAACTGGAGTCCAAGAGAATCATTTGAGGAATACACAAAACTGGTAAGAATATATTATATTTTTGGCTATGAATGGAAAAAAAAATCAACAGTACGATTATAGCTGTTCATTGTAATGATGTAATAATGTTTAAAATACTTTATATGAATAGCTATTGTTGATTTTTGTAATTTTTTTAAACAATTTATAAAAAGTTTCTCGTCATGTATTAGATGTAATTAAATACACTTAATAGCTACCATGATGACCCAGGGCAATATGACCTTGAACATGACCTTGTGCGACAACAACATGTTGCTGCGTAGTTATCCTCTGTCCTGTTGGTTATCCCCCGGGCATGACCTTGAACATGACCATGCCTGTTGTTGATATCCCCCAGACATGTTGATTGGTAGTTAATTGTCGATTATGGGCGTTGGAGTTTGGTATCTGAACGGGAAATCAAACCCTGAATAAAACACAAATAAAGGCTTGAAGGGGAGTTGGTTGTGGGGGAAGGGTGGTTGTAGGAGAGAAAGGATTTTGACCCAGGATGTGGTTGTAGGGGAAGGGTTGAAGGGGAGGTGGTTTTAGGGGAAGTGTTGAAGGGGGAGATGGTTGTAGGGGAAGGGGCGGTGTTTGGAGCCGTTAGTGGAATATGGAATGGTGACGTCACAAGCGTTTAAACCCGTTAAAGGAAGAAGGAAAAGTGATTTGACCCGTTAGCGGAAGAGGGAAATAGCAACTCAACATGACTTAGGGAATGGTTGAAGGGGAGGTTGTAATGATATTGGTTTGGATCGATCTAAATTATGTAAAAAGTCATGGATGAAGGTAATTTTTCTTTAAAGTAATATAGGTAGAGTATCCTTTTAAGATTCATCCATGAAGAAACATGCGATTCCCAGAAAATATGTGAAAAGGATTTCACCCTAAAGTATATTTTTATACCATCTTTCCTGGTAAAAGAGTAACTGCGTTGCTTCCTGTTAAAGGGAACAAGTTCATAGTATTTGGCAGAACACGCCATTTCTTTATACCAATAAGAAGCTAGCCTTCACAAAACGTGTCGCCAGGACTCTGTCTATTGGTTAGTTTTTACATTGTTGACCAAGGGAGAAAATGCAAGGGATATGTCATATATAGAACATAGTGCGTATGTTTATGGCAGGAGGAGGACGATCTCCGGGACCTCACTCACGCACGAGTCAGTCACAGTCCAACACATTATAATATAAGTCACTTCAATATCACAAGTGTGCAGTGATAAGAAACATTTAACTGAAATATGTGCAAATAATTTACTGGTGTAATATAAATAAACCGTGTGTGAAATAACAGCCAACAACATTTCTCTTTCTTTAATAATATTAATACCGATTTAATTAGTGCTCGAACACGGGGCTATAGACAGCTGATTGAACGGTATCTTTTCCGTACAGTGATGATAGGCGCTCGATCACGGAGCTTAAGACAACCTAAAGTCATCACATCATCTTTTATCTGGGAATTAATCCGTTGTGTATCAATTGACACCCGAAGTAGGGTGGTTGATCACATATTATTACAATTGACGCCCAAAGCGCGGCGCTTTTATTCCGTATCATTACAAGGTGGTTGTAGGGGAGAAAGTGTTTTGAGCCGTTAGCAGAATAGGGACGGGGTTGTGGGGAAGTGTTGAAGGGGAGGTGGTTGTAGGGGATAAAATGTTTTGAGACGTTAACGGAAGAGGGACGGTGTTGTAGGGGAAGGGTTGAAGGGGAGAAAGTGTTTTGACCCGAGATGTGGTTGTGGGGGAAGGTTTGAAGGGAAGGGGTGTTTTGAGCCGTTAGCGGAATAGGGAACATTGACGTCACACGTATTTAAGCCCGTTAGTGGAAGAGGGAAAAGTGTTTCGACCTGTTAGCGGAAGAGGGAAATAGCAAATCAACATGGCTTAGGGGCTGTAGGGGAGGGGTCGGGAAGTCTATTCTAGAGGAGACAAGTGCTCACATACATGTACTCGTAAGGGGAGGGGGCGGGAAGTCTATGCTGGAAACCTTCCTGAGCGCCGATCAATCATCGATAATCGACAATTAATCATCAATAATCGATATGTCTGGGGATAGGATGTGAGTGTTTAGAATAAGAAGGGGAACTGGGGGTTCCCAGAGGACTGGGTTTGATAGCTGCTCTAGCAAATCAACGGTCGGAAATATTATTTATGTTTTATTCAGGGTTTGATTTCCCGTTCAGATACCAAACTCCAACTCCCTTAATCGACAATTAATTACCAATCAACATGTCTGGACGATAGCAACAACAGGCAGGCATGGTCATGTTCAAGGTCATGCCCGGGGGGATAACCAACAGGACAGAGGATAACTACGCAGCAACATGTTGTTGTCGCACAAGGTCATGTTCAAGGTCATATTGCCCTGGGTCATCATGGTAGTTACAACACTTAAGAGGCTAGAGACTGACCAATATGATTTACTGAATTCCCAGGTGTCGTAGTATGCAATTAAAAGTTAATTTTAATTATTATTATACTAAAATACGTTTTAAAAACTGTTTTTCTTCGATAGTGGTAGAAATGGTGGTCTACTGTTTATACATTGCGAATGCTAATACTTAGCACTGTCATGTGCTGAGTGCTACCAGCAGTAGCGAAGTGTCATAAACTACGAAAATGTTGTCAATAAGTTTTGTTGATTTTGTAACTCCAAAAAAACATATTTTTATAATTTGTGCTTTCTTAACTTTCCTTGAAATTTTCTTATGTGCTACCGCCTACCACTACTTGTAAAATCCATATAAAAACAAATCCTGTGATACTTGATATTGTTAATTATTCTCTAGTTTCTGGTACATTTATAAATTAGTTTTATATGTTGTGCTACAAAAATTTCTTGACAAAGGAAACACAACACTGTTGGTGTTGCATGTTTAAACTAGCATTTGCAAATTTCAAATAGCAACAACATTAGCGTCACAAATATTAGGCAAAATAACAACATACACCTTTGTGATAAAGTTCTCAGTTATTTAAAAAAATATCATTAAAATAATATGGCTTAGTATTTTGTATTATTCTCAGCTCGTATTATCTCATCAATAAGAGTGCAACTATATGTGTATATATAAAGAATGCGCCTTAACATTGTCGACACACTTAAGTGGTAGACAGGCGACATAAAAACAATAAAAAACGCTGATATAAAAATGTGTCCCATTTGACCTTGTTTCCAAGTTACGGTCAAGTGATTCTAATAAACTGTTTGTATACCATACTCGATATCTCTCAACCAGTGCACTAGGTTTGTTCTATGTTTTTTCTTTTTTTTAGCACTGATTTTTACCAACCAATAAGATTATACCCTTATATACTAATTACGCTATTGGTTTTAAGGATTAATATGGTTATAATTAGAGGAAGTATACCCACATTTGCGCCGAGGGTGAGAGGGAATTTTTTTTTATAAAAAACTCAATACACATGACCGAGATTCAAACCTTGACCCCTACAGCATCGGCAGTTTAGCCTACAGCGTGAGTGGGGGCCTAGACCACACGGTCACCGAAGTGGGTATTTACTCTTTTATTCTGTGTGATGGTGAATTAATCAAACCAAGAAATAGCAGACAGGCTTGCCGGAGGTGGCCATTTTGAACACTTTCTATAATATTAAGCAGCTTCACATTACTGGAGTAAAATATAATATTTAGCACCGTGTCTTACTACCCGTTCCGGTTATACGCTTAAATATTAATTGCGCTGATGGGCTAGGAATTGGGAAGGATGAATATATAGAAGTGAACCCGTAATTGCTTGGAGGAAGAGTGGTAAGCCATTTAGGAAAAACAAACCCCCAGTTTACCCGATTGAGGTTCGAACCTGGATCTCCCCGTCCTCGTCAGTCTAGCTCAACACGACACAAGCGCGTTAGCTAACTAGGCCACCGAGGCGGGTACTGCTGGAGTAGAAACATAACATGAAAACAACTCAAACAAGGTCTAATGGGACACATGATTAAATTAACTTTCTCCTTGTTTTTGTGTCTCCTTTCCACCACTGAGGTGGGTCCCACGTGTTATGGTACCCCCTACATATGCCCATTATTGCTCTTGCACAAGATGAATGAGTTAACACAATCACACAAAGGTGCTAAAGTTGACAAATAATTTAGAACTGGCCAGATGGTGAGGCAAATGAATAAATTTCTCACTTTCTCGAGATATTTCATATTTCACAAAAGGATATTTTGTTTTTTGCTTTACAAACTGTTCTCAAAAGTAAAATATACGATACATTCAGTTGTGGGAAAGATGTAAGTTAAATCCGCTTCGGTGATCGAATTGTCTAGGTTATCTGTCTCACAATAAACAGGACCACCAATGACGGACATATCAGGGTTTGAATTTCAGTCAAGGATACTTAGTTTTTTGTTTAAATGGTTTTCCACTCTCTCTCTCTCTCTCTCTCTCTCTCTCTCTCAGCGCAAATGCGGTTACACTTTCTCTAAACTCAACATTTCTTATTTCTAACACAATAGCGCAATTAGTGTATATGCTTATTACCAGAATGGGTAGTGAGACGCTTTGTTAATAATAATAATAGCCCACTTCAATGGCACATGGTCTAAGGTAGGGCTGTCCATCTTGAAGTTAGCTAAGGGCCTCATTTTATATTTTTAGACAGTGTGCGGGCCGAACACGTGGAAATTAGGCCTTTACAGTATCAACAATTTTTTAAGTTGATACGCTTAAATAAAAATGTCATTGATTTTTACTAAGTTATTTTGTTTAGTCTGAAATTAAATGCTATGAATTTTCTTATCTAATCTAATGTATATTTTATGAAAAAATACACATGGATATTTTAAGGCAAATAATGAGTACCGAAACATTCAGTCAAGAGTCATTTTAATTAGATACCAAGCACTCTCTTTCTTGAGTGTACGGTATTTTCAATTTTCGGATAAATTAGACATAACAATATTACACGATAGGCCTATAGATTATTAACTAATATATTACACTAAACGTATTATAATAATTGACATACAGTAAAGAACAGAAAATAATAAATATAATATATTCACACATATGAAGTATGTTCATGTTTAAGTAGCTCCTGAATGATGTTATACATAGTAAAACTTTTCTAATTCGTTGCGGGCAGCAAAATATTCTGCTGAGGGTCAACATTTGGACAGGCCGGGTCTAGGGCGTCACACATACAGTAGACTTGATTGTCGATGACGGGGAGATCAAATTTCAGTTGGGTGTACTGAGGGTGGTTTTCCCCAAACGGTTTTCTACTCTCACTTCACGCAAATGCGGATGCACTTCCTCTAAAACCTTTCTCATCTCTAAAATTATCAGCGTAATTAGTATATAATAAAGGTATAACCAGAACCGGTAGTAAGACACTGTGCTAAAGTAATTTCAATTTCAATTTCCTTTATTATAGTGCTGGCCAACAGTTGTGAGACTTATGACTGGCCAGCACAGAAAAGTACACAAGTACCATACAAGCACATACAATAAAAAAAAATTAAAAAATCTAAATAATGATACATATTGATGAAATATTACAAAAATAAGACATAATTATTAATGATAGATGACAATAATAATAAATAAATAACGTAATATCAGTAAATGCGTAAGTATATAAAAAGGATAACTGTAAGCGAAAAATAAATCAGAATAAAGTAAATTTAAATATTCGAGGCAGAGTTTCAGAGGGTAGATTAGTTATAAGGAAGTTCCTTAAATAACTCTCTGAGTTTGGCTTTTCTTTTATGATAAATGGCGAACTTGATAAATCTGGAATAAGCACTGTTGATACAACGGCCTATAGGACTCACCTTGTAAGAGTTGTCGAGACAAAATAATTTTGTATAACGGGAAGCCAGAGAAAGAATATGTATACCTACCTACATTATTAAGGCCAAATTTACAAGAAATGTTACTATTAAAAACATTAAAAACAAAAGGGGCATCACAATAAAGTATATGTGAGAAGAGCGTTTGGCGCCCTAAAAGATTTCGAATTCTGTCATAGTCATAATAAATTTGGTTAGTAAAGGATTTATAATAATAACAACAAAAATATGAACAAAGGTGTGGGGAAGGGAAATCTCCGAAACATTTGACTTTATCTGCCTGTATCAACTGTATCAAATAGTAAAGGATGGCAGTTAGGGGTAATTGTGGCAAATGTTATAAATAACGCCATGATTTAAGCCCACAAACGACTTATACCGATCAAGCGGCCGCTGGAGCAAGCGATCATAGTTCTAACTATTGAAGATAGATGGTGTCACGTGGTCTGCACCACGAGCCCTCCTTCCGGCCGCTAATCTAAGTTTTCTAAACCAGAGATCCTATTTCTATATTCAAGTAGCTGCCCATTTGACCTCATGAAGCTGAGTTTAACTCCATTCAAGATCTACTGTGTCACAGATAGAATTTGGAAGTGCCGGGGATTGAATTCGCAGCACCTGGGCCTGTAATCAGGAACTATGATCACTAGACCACATACACGGTGTTAAAACTTTGTTAAAAGTACAAGATTTTGTATTTTGACATACATCGTTCATCGTAGTAGCTGCCATTTAATACTACTATACTTATGGGCGTTACACTGAGTGTGAGGGGGTAAGGAGGTACGGGGTGGAGGGGGCACCATCCCTTCAAATGTTGGGAAAAAGCTTGAAAGTTAAGAATTTAGTGGTGTGTCGAGATATTGAGTTGGACAATTCTAGAAATACTTTGTACCACATTAGGGGACTCTCGATTATGAAAGTTCTTTACAGCAAACTTGTACAGAAAATTTTTAAATTTTCCAACTGTTGTTCCAAACTTCATAACTCAACAAAACATTGAAAAAATATGACTTCTCAAGTAATTAGATTGTATAGAAAGCTTAGTTAATTATTATAATTATTATTATTAGCACCGCGTCTTACTAACCGTTCGGGTTATACGCAATTACGCCAATGTTTAATGGTAGCGTGATTGTGAGATGAAATGAAGGACCTACAGTTTAACGTGGAATCCGAACCACGGTGGAGACCTGGCACTCCTCACATTTACAAGATGTCTTGTCAGAGGTGAAGGAAGGGTTTGGTATATCAGATAAATCTTTGCCGGGACCGAGGATTGAACCCCAGCCGCCAGCATAGAAGTCTGACACCTTACCCCTAGACCGCCAGGTCATCCGCTTGGTTAATCAAGTAGGCTAGTAGTGACGTTTTCCCTTACTACTACTACTACTACTACTACTACTACTACTACTACTATTACCATAGCATCAACAACAACAACAACTACTACTACCATTACTCTACTACTACTACTACTACTACTACAAATACTAGACAATAATATCCTTAATGAGGTTAGGTAATGTTTTAAGTTGATCACTTAATTGATCCTGGGGTTTTTACAAGCTGAAACTTGTTAGTTTTCCTACACGCAATGATGGCGAGTGTCAAAACAAATAACACTTGTAACTTGAAAAAACAATCATTTACAAATAACTTCAATAATACAGTTGCCTAAAACCTCTATTCAAGGCTGAATTAACGCTTCAGATTTTACAATTTTTCCCAAGGAGTGCCCCATGAGCCCTCTGTTAACTAGGGGTTTCATAACCCCACAACCTTCTCTGCTCTCAACGTTTTCCTTGTCACCTGGTCACCTGGGAATTTTTCTTATTTTAGAATTCCTAGAGTTGGGAAATCCATTGTATCACCCACCTAAAATATATTTTGTGTGACACCACTTATTATACTGTTTGGTTTATCAGGCTATTTAGTGGTCGTGAGTCATCTTAGCAACTGTAATAGTCTCCCCTTAATATATAAATCTGGTCCTATCTCAATGTATAGAATTATCATTAAATAAATTCAAGGTGGATATAGTTGTTATCAACACGTAACAACACGAGATGGTGCTAAAAAAATCTCTCTCACACACACATACACAGACTCTATCTTTCTCCTAAACACACAACTTTCTCACTCTACCCCCCTCCCTCACGTGCTCACAATGACTGTATCCCTCTCTCTCTCACACACACACCCACACACACATTCACATTTTCTCTTTCTCAAACACACATTCTCTCATGATCACCCCCCNCCCCCCCCCCCCCCATTAAATCTCCATACTTTCTTTTAGACCCTAAATCAGTGCTTTCCAAAGTTTTTTCCATGGTGACACACTATAGACCTCCAACATTTTGTGTAACACCCCACCCTAAAACTATCCTCACACATCTATAATATTTTTTTACCTTTCATGTGAGGAGTAAAAATAAACACATATTTACAGTTTTTTATATGAGATAAATAAACTTACAACAATTGTATACCTTTCATATGAGGCGTAAAAACAAACCCACATATCTACAGTTTGTTTAATATGAGGTAAAAAAACATAATTAAAATATTCACATACTTTTCTAGGGAGAGATAAACAAACATTTTTACCTTGAGTTTTAGTGGCTCACGTATGGTTGACGAGTTTTAAATATTTTTTTTATATTGGGACAAATATGCGATAAGTTCACTCGCCTTTCTTCACTTAGAATTTTTAAGCTGCCACATCATTACCCACAATTCAGCTTCTCAAGAATACTTGATCAAAAAGTGCAACAAAACCACGAGAGCCCGTTTAGCCAAATGCGGAAGGAAAGTATTGAAGTGAAATCCAGAATATGCCCAACTCAGATTCTTAGTGTTTTAACCTCAAACTCCTATTATTTTTCAGCTCTGCAAATTCCTCTTCTTCTGCGAAAAAATGCCCATCAACATAAGATTAAACAAATTGATTTCTTATCCACTCATATGTATTTTTATTAAGATCTGGAAAGTAACTTTAAAGCCTATCCCTGAGTAATGTCAAATAGTTATATGTCATGGCTTTTATTTTCTTCTTCAGATCACAGTTAAAGGTGTTTGGGAGCATTTAATAACTACCTTCGTTCACTTTCCGAGACCAAATTTCTAACTTGTCCCTTAAAGATTAAATGTTGTCCTATGTGCAGTCAAAATATTCTCATCCTTTCCTTGCAGACTGGAATTTGTTTTGTTCAAGAGCTTTAATATATCGCAAAGAAAAGCTAGTTTGGTGCACCATAGTTTATTTATAAGCTTATCTATGAACTAATTTTTATTTTCGCGCTCAAATAACTCCAACATTGCATCTCTGAGCTCAGTGGTGACTCGTGACCAAAAAAATAGGTGGTGCACGATTCAAATATTCTAAAATATGATATATACACTTTTAATATATCGTACCTATATATTTGCATATCGTTTTACTTAGGCTAATATTTCACAGCAATACAGGGGTGTGTGAAGCTTCGAAACAAATATAGGATTCGACTTTTAAAACAAAAATCCATATTATACAATTACGAAGTTTTAACGGTAAAAATATTGACATCTAAAAATATACCAATTTTTTAGTAAGTTACTGACATTCCGAGCTGTTATTTATAGAACATTACAAACCAACATTAATTTAAAAAAAATTGAACACACCTTCATTATTACAATCTTTTACTTTTCTGGCGCAATCATAAATAATTAAACACCTTAGAATAAAACACTTACATAATAAATGAAAACATTATTTACAAAACACCTAACAATTTAATGTTAAAAGCCTCAAGCTACTTTAAATAAAAACTCCATTCTTCTTTCTTTAGATTTTGCGAATTTCTCAATGACTAGAGTTAAAGTCTGAAATGTTCATAATAAAGTTTCTCTCGACAGACAGAATGGCAAGAGATGACAACCTTTCCTGGTGCATAGTATTTCTTAAAAATGTTTTGACACGTTTTAGTGTAGAAAAACATCTTTCTGCTTCTGCCGTTGTCATAGGAATTGTTATAATAATATTTAAAAGTTTTAGGCATTCTTCAAAAATTTCACTTAAATTGTTTTCATTTATAAATGAGAACAAAGTTAAAGCGCCAGTCATATTTCGAAATTCATACCTGACATAAATGATACTTAGCTTTGTGCGTAGCTTTTTTGCATCTAATAATGGGTATGAATTTGTTGTGAGTTCTAAATAGTTATCAGGAAACAACTTACAATAATCAGAAAACCTTTCTGGCAAAAACAAATTTGCAGAAACAAGATTATCAGTAAATCTGAATCTGTATTTTGCTTGTCAAATGATGACGTCACAAACCTCTTTAGCCTTTCTATTACGAGTGTGACTCTCATATTGTCTCCGCTTTATTTTATTTTCATCAAGATCATCAGTTATATAATTTTTTCTTATTTTGGAAATTTCCTCTGTGAAACAATCTATTTTGTTGATTACAAACGCTAGATCAGTTTCCCTTTTTTGCAACTGGTTATACAATATATCTATATGAGGCATTATTTTATGAAAAAAAGTTAGACAAAATATAAAAACATCCTCCTCTAATGTTCACTTCAGACTAGACGCTTGTTCAATTGTAACTATATATATTTAATGTCATCTCTCGTTTCTATTGTATCCATGCACTCGATAAGTTCTTCTCTGTATTCGCAAACTGTGTTTACTGTTCGAGAATGGAAGTCCCATCTTGTGGTGTTGATCGTGGTAAACGTTTATCCACAACTTCATCTAAAATCGCTGTTCTATGAATGTACAAAATCCTCCTAAACTTGTGAAATATATACGGACATTACGATTAATTGAAGCTGCATTTGACATTATTAAATTTAGTTAATGTGGAATGCCAGGTCTCCACCGTGGTTCGGATTCCACGTTAAACTGTAGGTCCTCCATTTCATCTCACAATCATCCCTACCATTACACATTAGCGTAAGTGCGTATAACCCGAACGGGTAGTAAGACGCGGTGCTAATAATAATAATAATAATAATAGTTAATGTGCATGACAGTGAACATAAGCTGCGTTAGGATAGCTCTGCTTTATTTTAGCCTGAACACCATTGAGAGATCCACTCATAACTGAAGCACCATCATATGCTTGTGCTATTAACTTATTAGGCTCTTTCTCTACATGTTGATCTATTTCCTCTCTGAGACAATTTGACAACGATACAGCGTCATGAAATGGGGGATTTACATAGTTGCAAAATCTTTTCACTGGTTTTTTGTTTACTATATACCGGTAAATTATAACCATTTGAAAAGTAGCTGAGATATCAGTTGTTTCGTCAGCTATAACAGCCAAAAAACTGACATTATTAATTTATTTTGAAATTTCTTCATGACAAATATCCAGTATGCATTGAAGTATTTCATTCTGAATTGAACTAGAGGTGCCTTTAAAAACTGTAGTCTTTTCTAAATGCCTGTTCAAAGCATCATCCAACTCCGCACTGAAATTGAAAGTCCACGAAATATTCCAGGGTTAGAAGGTGAATCAGTTTCGTCTTGACCTCTTAAGGGCCAGTTCGAAAGCGCCACAGAATCGAATACAGTTTAGGATAATATTTAAAACATACCCGTTGTTAGTCATTTTTTTATTGTTAAGCTCAATAGTTCTTCTGTAGCCAGACTCTAACTGTGATCGTATGTTGGTCTTGCCAAGTACAGCCAAATCTAAATGATTTTTCTTGTGTAACAATGATATTTCATGCTTTTTAATTCGCTCACTCAATGATTCAAATCAATCATACCTAAATTCGTCCAAGATAAGTCACCATCAAAGAGTAAACATGGAAAGCAGAACAATGCATTTTTTTTATATTACAACCACATAGCCATGGATGCTTTTTGTAAGTTATTACATTGAATTTTCTAGTAAACTCTCGATTTTTAGTTTTTGTTAGTTTTTCTAGAACAATATTTGGTGTCGGTTTACCAAGTTTTTTAACTTCTAATTTTTCTTCTTGAGTACCGCACACAAATAATTTTTTTTTTTGCAAAATGTTTTGCACAAAACTCATTTCGATATTAAAAAAAACACTAACTCGAACTCGTTCATAAATAACAACTATTTACATAAACCAATATTTTTTATGATAAATGTCTTGTGCAAAATTCTTTTTGATATTTAAAATAAGCACTAAATCAGTAATTTATTATGAACTAATTAACTACTATTTAAATAATGATTGTACTTAATTAATTGTATACAGATTAAAAAAAGAAAAACCACACTTTAAAAAACATTATAACTGGTAGTAAAGCTTTACTTGATCAAAACAAATCGCCAAGTTCGCTATCAAGCTGCGCACCAGGCCATGTGTTTAAGGTCCACTTTAAAACTAACTTGCGAGGTCAACAACCTCTCTTCTTCTCGATGCGCATGCTCAGATTGTTGCACGCCCCTGAAGTTTAGTAGAAGTACTAGGATAGCGCTAGCAGTCAGGAAATCAAGTGGAATAGTAAATAGAATGAAACACGCAAGAGAATAGCTAATTTTAAGAAATATATTCTTAAAAAAATCGATTCATTATGAAATGTTATTATTTAAATAAAATAATGTTAAATACTATTTTGTGTGAAATTATTAGTGGTGCACTTGCACCTGCGCACTTAAGGAGGAGTCGCCACTGTCTGATCTCATAAACACGACCTAACATTCGTCCTCTAGAATAGATAGCCACTGCACTTCAGTAGGGAAAAGAAGATTTTGGTGTTTTGCTCCAATTTCGTGGCATATTTGACCAAATATGCGTGATATAAAGAGGTCTACATTTAATTAAATATAACATTTTTACGACTTTGTCTAAAACTGTATTTAAATATTCATCAACAATTTTTGTGACCAGTATTTCCCTGTGCAGAAAACAACGTATGGTAACTATTTTCCCATTTTGTTTTTTGGCCAATGAAAAAATCCAAGAAAAGATCGTTATAAATGATGGTAGTGCTGTAGTTTAGTCCCTAGCACAATATAGGTAGCGTTTTATTTTTACATGGAAAAAATATGCATGCTTCCCACTTTAACTAAGAGTGTGTTCTTAGTTAGGGCCTTATGTTTATGAAATGATCGTCAAGAAGAATTGATGCACGCGCACCAACTGATTCACATAATGTTGCAACGTAAAGACTGACAACTGATCTCATAGTATAGTTATGCATGTATTATACAGTATATGGATAGCTGATCTGCACTTCTGACACGCACCTCGTGTTAAGCAAGCTAGTATTGTAAAATAGACAAAATGATTAATTGATCTATTTATCACTCAGTTCACGACACCCCATATACGTTTAGGAGACACCCAGTTTGGAAAGCACTGCCTTAGAGCATGGGTCCCTAACTATTTAACGATTACAGAACCTCTATGGATTGCCCAATTATTCCCCATATTAATTTCACCAAACTGTCGAAATAATCATCATCATCGTCATCATCATCCCCACCCCCACCCCCACTAGTCCTATTAGGTACCATAATGACTTCAAAGTATGTAGTTAGATTTGTCTTATTTTACATAAGGATAGCTAGGAATATAACAGCTGAGAGAAAATTATAAAGATGTTATCATAGTTATTTATATAAAAACAGCCAATCACAAACAGACCCTCCATCTTGATCACGGCGATAGTTTATTCTAGTTACAACTTTTCATAACAAAACAATTATGCAGAGATTAAGTTACATAACCACATTATTTGGTTTTCATATCCCCATTGGCTGGTTCCCATACCTCCAAAGGGTTTGGATATTCTGGATAAGAACCCCTGTTATAGAGTCTAGAGCTATAATATTATTTCTAAGCTATGTAAAACGTATTTATTTAAAATATAAATGCTTATTTTAAAAGAGTGTGTTGCTGAATTTCTCGAACAAAATTTTTTAGCAATAGGGTAAAATTAATTGCGAAGATGCACTAATTAGCATTTTTAGAGTACTTTTCAACAAAAAATAATTTGTACCGTTAAAAAAATTTAGTAAAATTTAAATTACTTTCGCACTTGTACCGCCCCAGTAGAGAGAGCATTTTTCGTCAAATCTGTGCGAATAAAAGTTAGGTTTCTGAGTTTTTGTTTTTAAGGGGCACGTTAATGTAATTTACCAATGTATATTTTGTCAGATATAAAAGTTTCGTTCATGATTGTAGAATTCCTGTATTATTACACTCACTACTTAGCTGTGCTTGAAATTAGGAAAAGAATTCTCCACGTGTCATATTATTTACCCGATATGTATTGTAGTTTGTACTATCTGCAAGGTGTTGATGCGGTGGGCACCGGTTTCCTGTGGGAATCCCCACTCCAACCAGAGACTGGATGGGCTTGGGAAGGAAGTGGTAGGCCACTATGGTTCCTGTTTATCAGAAGATGGATGGCACATCAGGAAACTATGTGGTAAGAGGTAGTGATGGAATGTTTAGGAGGCTAGTAGGGAGGGGGACACCTTATAATAATACTGTACGACTTGCAGGAAGAGTAGCAGTTGTGGAGTGATCCAGAGTATTGAAAAGTGCCAACTGCTGACCAACTGTCTTCATACGACAACGCTACACTCTTAGACACTTTTCATTTGAATAATTAATGTCCTAGTGGGTAAGTAATTTTCTGTTATATTCATATTTAACTATTAATAAGCTTACATCATGTTTAATAATATTGCTTATCTTTAATTTAGAGGGGCAAAATTGTGGCACAAATCATTATTTTGTTTCTCATTACTAACAATATAATTTATCTGTAACATATTATTTACATACAAAATTATTTATAAATAATATGCGCTAGATTTTTTTTCTAATTGTAGTCTTTCCACAATAGAATCTACATTTAATTTATGTTGCATCATTTGTTGCTTCTTGATATAGCACATGATAAAAATTGACTATTAAATTGTTTTAATATATTTGGAAAGGAAAGAAAAAAAATGTCATGGTAAACAAAAATCTATCCTTGAAAAACTTTTTTCTTTAAACTATAATATAAAATTAAATTATTTTTATATTTGATGAATACACTAATTCTTTCATAAGCTATCGCCATTCGAATCGTTAACAATTTAGTTAAGGTTAATATTTCTGTATTTAGGTTTTGTTAGCTTCTGATATTTAAAATATAACTGGTGAGTGTAACTTGACAGTGACTTGTTAAACTATTTACTGATGGCTAGTTGATATAATGTTTCAGTCGTTATAACTTATTTAACGTATTCTTATTTTCATCTTTTAAAATTCTATCTGGAACTTCTGATTCTGGAATAGACAACTATCTACACTTCTGCAAATTATTTAGTCCCTCTAAGTTTAGATGCTAATTTTTCTTTTCTACATTTGAGCTATAAATTATGTACTTCATTTCTTTACCTGCTAAAAGAACTAAATCTTTGCACACTTTATTATCATTTGGTAGAATATGAGGAAAGAGCAATAACTATATATATATATTGTAGCTTACAATCACTTGATAATACAACCAACAAGTGCCGTATGCGGTACAACGTATTCAAGTCTATAATAAGTGCTGGATACCCAGAAAAAAAACCTGCAGGACTCACATATGTTATGCATAATCATTTTTTTTACTGGCCTTTAATACTTACTCAGTAATAGTAGAACTAGTTTAATCCAGTCCACCTCATTAGTTCTATCCAGTCCATCTCATATCAACCTGTATCTTTCAGGTCCATTCTAATGTTATCTTCTCATTTGTTTAGGTATTTACTACCACTTCTCTTTCCATTTGATCTTACCGTCAATTCCCTGAAGGCTCTTCTAGTTTATCCCATTTGCGTTACATGTCCTACACAATACTCAAACATACGAGATTTCATTAATCTAGCAATGTATGAGGATGAGTAAATGGTATGTAACTTGTCATTTTGTAATCTCCTCCACTCTCATTTAACTCCATCTCTGTATGGATCAAATCTTTCCCTAATTACTTGGTTTTATAAAACCCTAAGTTTCTTTCATCATGTAAGGTAAGATATCATGTTTCACGACCATAATGAACAATCAGTGAAACTATTGTGTTGTACATTTGAGTTTAACATCTTTAGACAAGATGGAAATATGTTATCAACTTACTAAACGAGTAATAACATTTATTTTCCAACCGTTTTATTTTCCTAATTTCTACTCTAATTTCATTATTAGTAGTTAAAAACGTTCCTTAATATTTGACATTTTTATACGAGAGCTAGTGTTTTTAGATTTAGCAACCATATTGGTCCAGAGCCACCTTAAAAAATAATAATAATAATATTTAAAATAAATACTAGCCTCATAGAATATGTGATGTAGTGGCTTGCACGCATGGCTCCGATACGGTGGTCAAGATTAAACTACAACATTATTTCATAATGAATTTTACCACTGATGCTTTTCAATCCTCTCTCCTACCAAACAGATTTTATAAAAAATGTCTTTACTACTTTTTTCCCACTGGATTATTTAGTGTATGTTTTGACTAACTTGCACGAGTAGTAAAATGTGCCATAATCACATAATACAACCCTCATGAGATTTAATTATTAATACTGAACAGTCTTTCCCCACTACTTCAATTCAAAAAACCAACAAACCAAATACCCACGTCATGTTAGTAAAATACTATTAATTGCAAATTGGTTCTAAGGATTAATAAATATTTTTTTCTGGAACTTTGGGAAGATTTTAACATTCTTCTATCCCATTTAACAATATTTTAATAAGTTTCAACAATTTGGTTTATAGTCTGTCCCCTTTAGTGGTCCTGTTAGCTTTTAGAATGTAAATACACGCTAAATTTTCCTGACTGCTACCCACTGTAAGAAGTAAATTTTACATCGTGATCCAGTACACAATATGATATATTGAAATCAACAAAATGCATGTGCGTCAAAAAACTTAATAAGTTATTATGTTTCCATTATTTAATAATACAACTTTGACGAAAAAATCCAGAGTAAACCGAACCATGATGCAAATAGGAAAGGTTTTAATTAATGCGATGGATATGCTTGCTTTTTGATAAGTTGATTCTACTCCGGAACACATGAGGCTAAAGCTACTCGCATATCTGGTGCACTGTTATTTTTTTAAATTTTTAATCAAGTCAATGTTGAAAATCCCAGTTTACACAAAATGTCGTTATGAATGGTAATAATAGCAATGATTTTTACTTAATACTATAAATTATTCTTTATTCCTAAGCCAAAATGGTGAAAAACTTGTTTTTTAAAAATATTTTTTCAGTGTAAATGCACTAATAAACTGAAGTAAATTATCTTCTTCAGGCACTAAGTTTAAACTAAAGAAGTTTTTCTTCTGGAAAGTAATAATTAAAAATTTGAGATATAGACATGAGATGTGAAAATATCTCTAATTTTATTTTAGTCAACACTAATGACCATTTTGTGTCGATGAAAAAACCCAATAAAAATACGTTATTTCAGTCAATTTCCTGTCTTCATTAATTATGTTCTCTTAAATATACTTTTGCAATATTAGTGATGGACAAATGGTAGCTCGTCTATTACTTTTAAATGTTGATTGCCATAGCAATAAGGTATTTTGGGACTCTTGTATAATATGTTCAACATGTTAAAATATATTGTATTTTCGCCTCATGGCTTAAAATTTAATTAACCAATAATGCCGAACATATCAGTTATATATGTCAGTTTAGTTATACAAATATCATCATCTAAAATATTTGGTAAATGGTATTGCTTTTTAACTAAAAAGTTGTTAATCTCATTCCTGAGTCCATACGCCCCGTTTAGAACTTCACTCTTGATAACCAACGAACTTCTTTAGGCTACAATAGGGGTGTGTGTTCAACTTTAATCTATGAACAAAATATTTTAAAAATTCTGTTATTTTAGCTTCTTTAATTAAATTAATAATTTTAACTACAGTTTTAATAAATCCTTGAGATTCGGTGAAATTCCTTGCCTATCCAAATGTGCAGAGAATGTGGACTGGTATATTAACAATACTAACAAAATTTCAAAATAATATTTGCTACGTGATAATGATAGGTAAAATTGGCAAATGCTTATGCGTGGGGCAGGACGAGTACTATTAATTAATTTATTTGGTGTGAAAAAATATAGGCTTGGTCCCATTTAACTACATCTGTCTTGCCGTTTTTAGAGTGAAGAGGGCATTCCCGTGCGCGTATAAGTATAATATAGGTCTACAGCTCAATGCTAAAATTTCTCTTCTATCTCCTTGCGACACCGTGACCAATTACAAAATATTTTGCGACATACAGTTTGAAAAACACTGCTCTATATACTAATGTGTTAGCGGTTGTTGTATGTATAGTTGTATTTTTAAACTTTTTTACACACCTGACCCCAAAATAGTGGTTTTAATTATCTTAGATAAAATGATCTCATTGTATCAAGAGATACACAATATACAGACCAAATGTGTGACGTATTTATTCCTGGAATAAAAGAGACTAATTTTGGGAAATAGTTGATTATCTATTCTAAGCAGTTTTATTAATTAAGTCAAATAAGTTTAGTTAAAAGTATTAATAGACAACAATATAGAATATATGCATACCTCAGTGTGTAAGTGGGCAAGCCTAGCGTATGGACCGGGTAACTGACACACCAAATAAATATTATTGTATGTTTAAATAAACATGTTTTTTTCAGATGACCTTCTGATGGATTATTTGTGAAAATTTATTATTATTATTATTATTAGCACCGCGTCTTACTACCCGTTCGGGTTATACGCACTTACGCTAATGTGTAATGGAAGGGTGATTGTGAGATGAAATGAAGGACCTACAATTTAACGTGGAATCCGAACCACGGTAGAGGCCTGGCATTCCTCACATTCACAAGATGTCTTGTCAGAGGTGAAGGAAGGGTGTGAAAATTTAACATTCCTACTGTTGGCTAATACATAAAACACTCTATTTTTAGCACTGCGTCTTACTAACTGTTCGGGTTATGAATTTATGTAATAATTAGGCTAAAGGTTAGAGATGAGTAAGATAGAATTTAGAGGAAGTGTACTCACATTTGCGTGGAGAGATAGAGAGAGAGAGAGTGGGAAATCATGCTCAGTACACCTTACCAGGATCGAATCATGCTCTCCCCGTCATCGGTAGTCTAGTATATTGTGAGAGTAGCGCTTTAGACCATGCGGCCACCGAAGCGGGTGTTTAATAATTGAATGACACTGACGCGGTGGATTATTATTATTATTATTATTATTATTATTATTAGCACCGCGTCTTACTACCCGTTCGGGTTATACGCACTTACGCTAATATGTAGTGGTATGGTGATTGTGAGATGAAATGAAGGACCTACAGTTTAACGTGGAATCCGAACCACGGTGGAGGCCTGGCATTCTTCACATTCACAAGATGTCTTGTCAGAGGTGAAGGAAGGGTTTGGTAATCAGATAAATCTTTATCGGGACCGAGTATTGAACCCCGGCCGCCAGCATAGAATTCTGACACCTTACCCCTAGACCGTCAGGTCACCCTGACGCGGTGGAGATCCTGGAGAGTTGGTAGAGGGGTTGGCACGCAAAGCCAGGTGGACCAGGGTCTAATCCCTGTCCGGGTGTCATCATTCTCTATTTACACATTCTTGCAGACTTCAAATTCATGTTAAGCCCAATCAATTGACATCAACTTCCAGAATGATATCAGTGGTTCCACACCTATCGTATAAAGAAAGGAAAAATCAAATAATAGACATTGCCCTTTCTTTTATACGTTTATGGTAGAAATTGTTTAATGGTCTAGTAAATGAACCCAATTAAAACTTTTACAGAGTGGTAAAGTGGTCATGGTGTATGAAGCTTTGCCCTTAAAATGTTAGTTATTCAATCGGTTAGGTCAACGCCATTAACTTGCATCTAGTTTTAAACACTATAATTAACCACTACTAAACCTGAGGAGAAAAGTTTTGTATGTGTCCACTTTAAATGTGATACAAATGATTACAATAGTATTTTTTTTTAAGATTCCACAAGTTATTAAAAATATTATAAATATTTGGTCAATTAATAAGCTGGCTTAGCTACATATATTTTTGGTAATTTATTTAATATAAATTTTACAACAATCAAAAATAAATTCACTAATTATATATTTTGTTTTGAGATTTTAAAATGTATTTTAAATTTGTGAATTTCATCTTAATTTAAACATATAAATGGTAAGCATATTGGCTTGAAACCTTTTAAGTGAATTGCTAATAAATAAAATATATTTAAAAACACATTAAAAATAAGCTTTTAACTTATTATTTATTGATTAAAGTGGTAGAATTTCTCTAATTTGTAACGGAAATTTAAAAGTTAATAATTCCACTGTGTACACAATGCTTGTTTCCTGATTTAATGATATCGATGTGTTTTATTGCTGATAACAAATTCAAAAAGATAATTTTATCACCCACATTTTTTAAAAAGTTTTATTAAATTCTATTAAAAGTGTTTAAAGTTTTTTTGTTCAGTTATTCCTGTTAATTTTATTTGAATTCTCTACTAGTTTTTTTTTATTTAACTAAATTACATTATAATAAATATGAAATTTTAGATTTGCATATCAAAGAACAAATAAACATTTATTTTATAGGGAATAAGTAATCAGGTAGTGAGCCAGATGAAAGCTATTTTAACGAAATTGAGCAGGAAGCCAAAGGATTTGATCTACAAAATAAGAGTTTAGCTGAATTGTTGGATTCACAATTACAAGGTCGGAACATGATGTAGAAGAATACAATTATTTCAATAGTTCGCTACGAGCTAAAAGATATTGCTCAGTAATTTGCTTCAGCTGGGGATTTAGTTTACAGCACGGATAATGAAATGGCTGGGCCAAGATAGTAATACCGATGAGTGGAAACTTTTCATTGATTTATAAAAACATAGTCTAAAAGCTGTATTTCTTCAGGGTAGTAACAAACATCCCTTCATACCAATTACCTACGCATTGCACACGAAAGAAACGAAAACTTTTAAAACTTACTTAACAAAATTAGCTACAACAAGCACTGTTGAAATATATGGGGTGATTTAAAAGTTATAGTAATCGTTTTAGGCATACATTTAGGATATACAAAGTGTTTGATTTTATCTGTGAATGGGATAACTGAGCTAAGGACAGATGAGTATATATTTATTTGTGTATCCTTACCTACCTGTACTGATACCTAGTGTGTAATTCAGGACCTATTTCTACTTACAATGTTTTGTCTACTTCAATTTTACAATATTAGAGTATGGAAAGTAACACTTAAACTTGTTGGTCTAAATTCCTATTCTATAATCCTCTATCATACTAGTTGGTCCGCCTCGGGTATTCTATGCCCCCGGTACCCTGCATCTATGGGTGTCCCGACGCCCTCTGGATCTAATAGTCTTCAGATAGGCGGGAGCCCCAGCGGACAAACGATGATCGGTGAAATTTTGGTATGAAGTCAGAAACTGACCCCAGGGGAAAAACATGTTGTACACGATCCTTGATGCCACAAAAGCAATATTAAAACCACGTCATATAAAGCTTGGCTTCGTAAAAAAACTTTGTCAAAGCCATGAAGAACTATGGCCTTGACTTTTTATATCTGCAGTAGAAATTCCCCCGCTGGAGTGAGGCAAATGTTAAAAGAATGGATTTTTGTTGGTCCTTAGATAAAGAAGCTTACTGCAAATAAAACTTTTGATTATACTTTATATGAAGTTGAGTTAGCAGTTTGAACCACATTCAAATATGTATCCAGATATTTTTTAACAAATAATAATGTAGACCACTATCAGGAATTCGTGGAAAAACTTCTTATGTCTTAAGAAACAATGGGGTGAAATAAGTCACTAAAGATTCAATTTTTATACTCACATTTGGATTTTTTCCAACAAAATCTTGGTGAATTTAGTGACGAACACGGAGAGTGTTTTCATCAAAACATTACTTTTATGAAAAACACTGTAACAATGAAATTGTAGTGTTAGCATACTTGCAGATTACTTCTATAATATCATCAGGGATGTGCCTACGACTTATTACAAACATAAGTCATCGGGTAAATTTAACCAAACATTCATAATCATTATAAAGTAATATTTTTTTCACATGGGAATAAATATATAAGTTTTTTAAACACGTATTTAACTGAAGGTGATAGGAATATCACGAAGACATATTTGTAAACAGCATTAAAATATAGTTTAAAAAGATATATCATGCATGAGGAAACAATTAAAAAATAATTGTATTGCAGTTTTCTTATAATGATTGCTCCAAGATATAAAATATTTGTTATATTGTAATTCTTATTCATCTTTAAAGATATATTTTAATTATTTTCTTGAAATAGATTAACATTATAGCATGACAGGAAGGTAATGGGGCCATTAACAGCGCACGAAGTGAAACTTAAGTTCCATTTAAAGATATTGGATTACGCTATTGAAATGGTTCTCAAACTGGGGTACGCGTACACCCAGGGGTACGTGAGTGACTTTCAGGGGTTAAATGAACAGCTCTTCTAGGGGAAATGGGCAACATTACAAGATAACTAAACGTGTTGGGGAATTTTTGAGATGATGGAGGGAAATATTCTCCTTCGATTGATTACCTGTTGTTTGTAATTTAGGGAAAATGTATCATGGGAGAATGCAATAGCTATTTTGTCATGACCAAGGGGTACAATTTAAAAAAAGTTTGAGAGCCGCTGCACTATTGGATCAATATAATTTAAAAAATTCACGAAATATTTAAAACAAGATTATTAGAAACAAAATAAATGTGAAAAGTAGCAATAGACTTAAATAAAAATTTCTGTAGTCGATTGGTTTTAATGCGTCACTCTCACAATATACTGGGTTACTGGTGACGGAAAGTTCACTGTTTGATCCCAGTCGTATTTACTGAGGGTGGTTTTCAATCCTCCCGACACGCAACTGTGGTTATACCTCTTCAAAGCTCAACCTTCCGCATTCCTAACACATTAGCATAATTAGTAGGTATGCGTGAAACCCGAACACATGGCGACAAAAAAATATTAATGAATGCATTTTTAAATATGCATACAATAATTGAATCCACTTAATAAATAAATACATTTAAAAAACACAAAATATTATATGAAACATTAAAATAAAAGCCACTAATAAAAACACAATTCTTGAACAGTTTATAAAAAAAGTCATGTCATTATACACAATGTCCGTATCAATTGTGTACTCCAACATTGATCCCCAACACATTAGTTCACACTGACCTGGCGGTCTAGGGGTAAGGTGTCAGACCTCTGTGCTGGGGGTCCGGGGCTCAATCCTTGGTCCCAGCACAGATTTATCTGATTGCCAAACCCTTCCTTCACTTGTTACAATACGTGTATTAATCACAACTTGTGAAATAGTGGAATTCCAGGCCTACACCGTGGTTCGGATCCCACGTTAAACTGTAGGTCCTCCATTTCATCTCACATTCAACCTACCATTACACATTAGCGTAAGTGCGTATAACCCAAACGGGTAGTAAGACGTGGTTATAATCATAATAATAATCATTAGTCCACACGCACGACACACCAAGCAGAGCCATATCCCTAAACAGTAAACATTCCTCACTATGGGTCTCAATCGACATGAATGACTCTCTTGGATTAATTGGTCCACACGGGGACTCGCAGGTCCACTCTTGGATACACTGGTCTAGACTAGGGCCAGTTTCATAGTCATGTTTAGTACGCCTCAAGTGCGGTGCTACACTAAATACAAAACGACACCTACCTAAACCAGAATGGAATGGGCCAGTTTCCTATGCAAGAACGGCCCATTCCATTCGAGTTTAGGTAGGTGTCGACTTGTATTTAGTGTAGCGCCGCACTTGAGGCGTACTAAACTTGACTATGAAACTGGCCCATATGACTCACTGTTCCCGACTTTTGTTCACCAGGTCACACTTTGGTAGATTATTCACACATAGTTTGATGATCCACACTTGGCTTTATGGCTCACACCTGACTGGTTGTCTACATTTGAACTTGATGATCCACACATGGTTCGATGCTCCTCACTTGGACTCGGTAGTCAACACTTGGACTCAATAGTCTACACTTGGACTTGGTTGTCCACACTTGTACTTAATAGTCCACAACACTTTGACTCGATAATCTACACTTGACCATGATGGTCCACACTTGGACTCAATGGTCCTGACTTGGACTCATTAGTCTACACTTGGACTCCATGGTCCTCACTTGGATTCGACATATTAACTGAAAACCTATTTTAAGTTTTAATCTAATATTTTATTTATAAAACGCAAAAGTAATATAGGTACTGCTTTCGGGCCAGGAGGGGCATCTTAACCAAAGAATAGGTCGAGTATTTAAATTATTTTATTTTTCAGAGAAAAAAAAATCTTGAACACAGAACTGAACGGTCACCTTTAATTAATTAAATGTCTATGGAAACATGAGTATAGTGACATTTTTAACATCTATTTGCTAGGTTTGGACTAAAACTATACCTCAATCTAAAACGGATGTCTAACATTTTAAAGCATTTATATAAATATGTATACACTTAATTTGTCTATTGTCAACTTGTTGTAGAGTGTTACTGCCTTTTCTTCAACCACTTCGGAAGCAAGAGAAGAATTTGAAAGATGGCGACCAAAAAGAGCGTGCTCTACCTCTTTGATCGACCATCAGAACCAGTGTTTGTTTCGAAAGGGGACACGAATGTGCGCTTTGAAATTCCTACCGAATACTTGGTAAGATCATATTATATATACCATATTTTCATCACGCGCATAAAAACTAAACTGCAATAAAAAAAATGTTCACACGGGCTTTAGGTACTAGCAGTCTTCGATAAAGGGAAATGTTTTATTTAATGTCCTTGGGCCTCTATGTTTGTAAATATATGTTTTGCTTAATATGTATTATAGATTGTATTTGTATGTGATTTATGAATACATTGACCAAAGCATGTATATGTTCTTATTTATGAATAGTAGTACTAGAGTATGTATTAAATATCATACCAATCTTAATAGTTAAATAGATATAGTTTCAATCCAAACAATACTTTCATCGATGAGTACGTGGGATCGTCTCTTAACTGAGCTAGAATAACTGCTTTGAGAGTGTCATTTCTAAATGGTCTTTCACTCTCCCTCCACGCAAATTATGGTAGCCATATTTCATCTAAGATATTTTTAAACTGTTTCCACCTCATTGGTGTAATCATATATGTACCCTATATTTACCAGGAAAATGTAAACCTTCCCTTGCTTGATCAAAGTAATACTACGACTTTTCAGAGTAAATGGAGCGTGCCTGATAGGTTAATATGATAGTTTCTACCCAAGTAATTATATATATATATATATAGCTTATGGAACGTTCAACATGTAGGAAGGATAATTTGTAAAACATTTGAATGGAATTAAATGTGAATTGTTTCAGGCTGATAGGTACCAGCCTCTTGCAACCGACATCTTCAACAGGTTTGGAGAAGAGACCGGGGAGCTTATCAAAGTGTCCAGAATATCAGTCCCTGACATTACTCCTCTGCTAGAGCTAGGACGTAGAGACAATTTCTCTCTCTTCATTCCACGACATCGAAAACTTGCTGCCAGGCTAATCGACATATTTATGGGTAAGTACAATACTACAAAATTGTATTTATTCATCAATATAAAGAATCTAGCCCATGCGGCATGAATGATAAATTAAAGTTGAAGAGCGATGCCTTTGATAAACTGGATGGGGCTAATGGTCTGGATCTTGGCCGTTTGACTTTCCGGAATTTGAAACTCAG
Organism: Timema douglasi; assembly: GCA_901482245.1. Lineage (NCBI taxonomy): Eukaryota > Metazoa > Arthropoda > Insecta > Phasmatodea > Timematidae > Timema > Timema douglasi. Next base: position 3,625 of record CABEEJ010006995.1, on the reverse strand, counting down.
GCCCCAACACAGAGTCTGTATAAAATAGTTTTACTGAATTTGCCTTACGAAAGTTTCATCGTATATTTACTGGATTTTGTATAGCTATTAGCTTCAATTTCCTGGCAATAAAAACAAAAAAATAGCTAAGTGTTTTAAATAAATTCTCGGTTTTTTTACAATTACCTTCTAATATTAACTGAACAGAATCTTGTTGGTAAATAGACAATTGAAACAGTCACATTTTAAGATGGTAGAATAATTGAACCTATACAGTATATTTGGTGTCAGGACAGTTTAACTGATGGGAGTGAAGATATAATTTAACCTTTTCTGCCTTTGAGGAAACTGATACTGATAATTTGCTGCAGGCAGTATTTTCTAACCAGGATGAGACCATTGACACAGCACTCTTTGAATTTAGAGCAGCTTGATCAAAATATATTATACGAAAGGAAGACAGGGAAATAAATAGACATAACACCAATATACGTTTAGTAACGCATATTTTCTCATTATTAAAATAAAGGGTATTTTTTATATATTCCACAATGTATAATTTTACAAAAATTTACAAATATATATATAGCCTTTAAGCTATAGGTAATAATTATATCTTATAAATTAAAAATGGTAACAGTTTCATTATGGACACATCAATCAAAATTTGGATGGTACAATGTGTCTATTTGCCCGCTTTTCCTGCGCCACTGTTGCAACCTCTTTAAATATAATTCTTATAAATTTTAACTGATATAGCAAAATGTTGCTCATTTCAAATGTACTGTACCATTCATTGACCATTTGAAGCAGTTGGTAATTCATTCACTATGCGGTCCCTTTCAAAATGATTGCTTTTATCTCCAAACATTTCCACTTCGTCCTAGTTAATGTAAGTAAACTGATCCATTGTGATTGACGCAAAGCAATTTTTGGGGGCTCAACCAATTTTAGTTCTATTACTAGTAACCCCCACAATGATATGGTGAATTTCTGTAACTTCAATATGTAGCCAGGACTGAATTAAAGAGGGGGAGGGATTAGGCCATGGGTACATGGTCCCGGGCCCTGTGTTTGAACAGGAACCAAGATATAATTATTTTATAATCCTCTAAAGTGTTAGAAAAGTGTCAATTAGCACTTTGTAGCAATAACAAAATGGTTCAGATTCTCGAGGAATAATTAGTGTCATACTTTATAGTATTTTCTCATCTAAACATTTTGGCTAAAAGTTTAAGAAGGTGTATCTAGCTTGGAGCGACAACAAACATGTCTAAGAGGGGGATATTTTTCGAGATGAGAACTAAACCAGTTGTACAAACTGTCCAAGCTAAATACCAATATTTTAATTCAAAGGTGTTATTTTTAAAAGTTAAAACTGTTGATGTGGCTGTTTACTGGTCAGGTCACACAAACAGGTAAACTAAATGGGTGGGGGAGGGTATCTTTACAAATGGTAGATAATTCTTTGATTCGACCGTTTACCTAGCAAGGGACTTATACACACAACACTTTTCTCAAAACCTATTTTTATTAGATTTGATTAAATTAAGAAACAGTTTTTTTATGTTTTGTGTTATATAATTTTATTCAAAATATTTAGATTCTATTTAAACATATGTGACATGATCATGATCATATAACTTATTGTTTATTGATATTCCCAAGTATTTTATTGCATTAGAGTGCGTTGATAAATGGGTTTGCCTACCTTTGTGCAGGAATGAGGACATACGACGACTTCCTGTCAGCAGCAGTGTACTGCAGAGACCGGCTCAACCCCAACATGTTCATCTATGCACTGTCAGTAGCCATCTTACACAGACCAGATACACGCAATTTGGAAGTTCCACCTCTATCCGAAGTTTTCCCGGACAAGTACATGGACAGCGCTGTGTTTGCACGAGCCAAGGAGGAATCAAACGTGGTCTCTTCGGGCTCCAGGGTGAGGATCATTTACACATGAGTGTTCAAATTATCTAGCACTAGCTGTACAGTGCTAGCTAATATATAGAATAGATGAGGACGAATATTAGTTTATGCTAGGCATGGGGATTAAGTGTCAGGCTTATCTGGTTTGGTTTGCCACTGGCGAGTTCAGGGTTAGAATCCTACCTGAGTGTAACGAGGTTTTTTTTACTTTCTCGCTAACTTACAGGTAGAGAAAGTATTGTGATCGTCAAAAAAATCGAACTCTAGATTTTGATGAATTTAGACGTTTCATGACCCCCCGATCGGAAAAAGTTGTTTTTGTTTGCCCGCCTGTCTGTACCTCCATTTAGAGCCTAAACTATTTTACGAATCAGGCTAAAACTTGGTATCTAGAGTTTTCATAGGGTTTCCCCGAGGGTTTTTTGGAATTGGATATTAAACCTTAGAATTAAGGGTAGTTTTCTGAAAGGCAAAAAGAGAAAAAGTCTATTTTCTCAAAATTGGCTCTAGATATTTTGATTAAATTTCATTTCAAAACATTAATAAATATTCCAAACAAAATGGTCGGCAAAATGATTTTAAGAGCTCCGGTCTGATGCGTAAATTCTCATTTTTTTTTTACCATATCTCCGATATTGTTTAAAATATGAAATTTCTTACCATGGCAAATATGTAGATCTATTTATAATACAAATATTTTAACTTAAACAAATTTTTATAAAACCAATAACTTCCAAGCTATACACAAATATATATTTTTTTAAACTTTTCGAACACTATAGGTAAAGTATTGCGACCGTAAAAAAAAAATCAAACCCGAAATTTTGATGGATATCAACGTATCATCTCCCCCCAAACCCTAAAAAGTGGTATTTGCAATTCAGTCTGTCTGTGTGTCTGTTTAAACTTAAAATTAAGAGTAGTTTAATAAAGGGTAAAAAGAGCAAAAATTTATATTTTCTCAAAATCGGCTTCAACGATATCAATTAAAATTCATATCTAGGTGTTGATTAAGATTATAAATAAACTGGGTATTTTCATTTTAACATGAAAATGATTTTAGTGTACTTTACAAAAGCGGAAATTTCTGCATCTCCGCAACTATTTGAGATGCTAAATAACTTATCATTGCAAAATTGTAGTACTATTAAAAATGAAAAACTTTTATATTAAGTATATTTTTATAAAACCAAAAGTTTCTGAGATATTGGTAAATATATTAATACAATTTTGTGAGCTTTGTTTGTAAAGAGATACTACCTAAGTTTTAATGCAATAATTCTCCAATGCCATAAAGCAGTGGTTCCCTAACCTTTTGAATCACAAGGAACTTTCCAGCAAAGAAATTAGTCATGAAGAACTATCGTTGCCCTGATGCCAAAAACATTTTTTTAAACTATTTTTACCTTACTGCACTTTTAAAGTTGTTTGTCGATATTTTATCCTATAGCAAGAGCAAGAATTATTTTTCGAGTTCTAAATTTCCTAAATTATGATCTAAATTTAATTTTTTCCCATTGAAAATAATGGAAAATTGGAATTTTAAATATAGTTTTCTCGAAACATCAATTGCCATAAGGGCTACGATACTTTCACCTATTACCTACATAGGGATTAGAGATGATAAGAAACTGCGCTAGTGATTATAAATATTTATTTTAGTATGTTATTATATTTAGTACATTTCAAATCTGTTTTATTAATACCCACGTTA
>CABEEJ010006994.1:16217-34737 GCA_901482245.1 Timema douglasi | reverse complement strand
CCCCCCCGTCAGGTACACATAAAATCAAATTGGGCACAGATTAAAATCTAATGGGTACACATAAAATCCAATGGGCACAATTAAAATCCAATGGGCACACATACATTCAAATGGCACACATAAAAATCTAATGGGATAAGCCCTACTTCCCTGGGAGACTGTGGTGGCCTTCTAATGTTGCCAGGGTCTGGGGTTTGGGGGATGTGGGTGGGGGAATAACGGTAAATCAACCGGATGTGAAAAGTAGGTTAATTGACATTACAAGACACACTCTCGCTCACGGAAATTACTCTCGGGGATATACCAGGTGTACCACCCTACTATTATCTGTCAAGGTAAGAATTCATGAGTGTTTAGTGGTAAACGTAATGGCATGTCATTTAGTTTGTTAAATAATCTATTAACATGTATCGAGTGCCTTAACAATTATACTTTAAAAATTACTCCAAAAATTATAATATATTAAATGTTTATTTACTTCTATCATGAAGATAATAAGCTTTCTGACAGATAAGGTCTTAGATCCTTGTTAATATCGTTGACTAATTATATTGGATTAATCTATTAACCAATATTCAAGCTTTAAAAGCTAGCACATTCCTCCTTCAACCGAAACAGAAAACCAATTTTGGTGAATTATAAATTGATAGACCACTGAATATTGATATGTTCTAACCCCTTACACACACAGTAAAACTAAGAGAAATAAAACAATTTTTTTATAGCAACGCATCTTAATATACTTCTGTGTTAATCCATATTTAATTAAATTAAAGGGCTACAGTTGAGAACGATATAATTTAGATGAACTAGTCAGCCACTTAACCAGGACTGGTACTATTTTTTATTTTTTGTGGTGCAAGACCTCAAAAGAGCACCTCCCGGATATTTCTTGGCTGCGAATTCTTTAATGACCTCATCACACGGTATTTGTGATGCCACTTTGTGCTCAATGTTAATTATACTTAGGTTTGAGATACATTTTTGTCTCATAGTGGTCCGCAAGTAGGTTTTAATCATTTATAATTTGACGAAACGGCGTCTGTTTGATACAAGTCACTGGAAGTGTCAAAAAAATCTTTAGGGCTGTTGAAATGTTCGAGTAGGAATCTTCAAATCCACATTTGAAAATGAATTCCAGGAGATCGTTAGGAGATGCATTATGCAAATTATTTTCAAGGCTCAGATAGTGATGTTTAAACCTATCTCTAATTCTAGTTCAAGCTCAACTTTACAACAATTTTTTGAATACGTCTCAGCAAGCTAAGCTGCTTTTGACCTACGTTTTCATGCAGAAAGTGACTGTAACTTGGAGCCATAAAGAAAGAAAAATCTCTCATATAGTCCCTCTATTGATTCAAATCTCCTTCTGAGTTCTGAAAGCAACCTGTCCTTTACCTCCAAAAGAAGGATCTTTAATTTATTTTCAGCAGATATTTGAAAGTCTCCTTCTTCTACTTTTTCATCAAATAATCTCTTCCATTTCATTATTTGAACTACATGGAAATTGGGTTTCAACAAGAGTTATTTTGCTTTTCTTTGGCTTCATTGATTTAATCTGTTACTCAAGTATCTCGAGTTTGATGAAAACATGGAGGCGCTTTACAAACAAATCAAACGTAATCTCCTCTCTTTGAAGCAATTTGTTGATACGATCAATATGGCTCAAAACTTTGTACCATGAACAGGTCATCACAATGAACTCAGATGTTGAAAGGTCCTTCAAAAGAGTTTTGGCTCCATATTTTGTTTCCGAGTTTGAATCAACTAAGTTCTTGAGTTAATCTAAGGCCTCCATGACTTTTTCCAGTAAGATGAAAACAAATCACAAAACATAAATTGTAGTTGACTACCTAGTTTGTGTTTGCAATCTCAGTATGTTTTTCACTTAAACCTGGAGAACTTCCCACCTTGAGGTTGATACCACAAAGAACAAATAGAAACAATAAAGTTTACCCAAGTTTGTTTTAACCTCTACTACCACATAAGCAGCATGAGCACCTACTAAATTAAGTGAATTAGTTGCACATGGTAAAAAAAAGTTTCAGGAATTATCATCCAAGATACGTTTATGAACACACTTGTGCTTTCCAACCTTGTTCTTTATCACGTAAACTCCCATTAAGAATTCTTTAATCCTTAAATTATTAATTTACATTTTTTCACAGAAAAAAAAAGTTTGTTCTCCTTCTCTGAAGTATTTTCTTATGCGTCATTTATTTTATACTAAACAAAGAATCTAAATCCTTTCTTTTTTCTGCATCCCGAAGATTTTAGTGCCACACAGCCCATTTGATCCCCCCCTTTATGGCAGCAGCTAAATATTGTGCCGCAACCACCGCCAACCCCCACCTTTAAGTCCTGACTTAACCCTGCCTGAGGTGGCTGGGGAGTCGATTGAGTAGCTCTTTAGTTGTACTAGCCGGTCCCAATCCCAGATAAAGAAGGGGGTTGGGATCGTTAAGCCAGCACGATCATAAAACCCACAACCACTAGACAGAACATATGGATGTTTGCGCTGGGGGGGGGGATTGATCTCGGAAGAGTGGAAAGTGTAGCGTAGCGAGTGTTCCGCCAAGAATTCAAGTCATGGCATTTATAGGTCACACAGATTATCTGAAGGTAGCGCCGGGGCCTTAGGGATCGCTTTGTCCAGACTGCCCAAATTCTGGGAAGGTGGGCTCACCACCTGCATATTATTGGATCTTTTGCCTTGAGTGCAAACTAGAGGTGGTAAGTTGTGATGAGTGGGAGGGTCAATCTCCTTTCTGGATTGTGGGGAGAGGTAAAAAGAATTACGGATGATGAAACCTAGCGTGACAGGAAGGTCAAAGTGGACCTCTTAGATGGCAACGTCTCTGAGAGCCCAGAGTAGCTAGCTAGGCCTTATGTTATGAGTATAGGCCATTGGGGGACTATTTTAACAATGCTCTATACATACGACAGGGGCAGATTGTTCAGCTCAAAAAGGAAAACAAGTGCCTGAAGATTGGACAAAAACTGCCCCAACAAGAATGGAAAACATCCTTTCAATCTGTTGCGGCCACAGTGCCAAAATAGAAGTAAAATGGGCATAAAAATCAGCACTCACAAGCAAGGATGAAAAGTACGATGTTTGTGACATAGAAGTCTGTACAGTGCTATAATAAAAAAATAAAAGACTATTGTGACAAGGATCAATCCTGAAAAGTAGCATAGGAACGGCTGGAAAACTTGTAATAGTCGAGGTAGAACTGGAGACCGACATTGACTTCAAGTCTACCTGAAATGAAAGAATTCAATTATGTTAAGTCTACTTGTGATGGTCTTTGACAATTATATTAGTAAGTCACATGACATGATCAAGGAGAAAATTTACTAGCAAAACATATTGGGGAAAATACTAAGGAGAGAGATTAATGAGAGCTTTACTTTTAGATTCAGGACAGGTCAAAGTGATATGGCTGTGGTCAACCACGTGTTTGAGGTATCACCACAGGTAAGACAATTTTACTTGGTAATAACATGACTTACATCGTGTTCATCTCAGCGTCTATTAAATATTATGTTGTCGTAACATGCTTCCGTAAATGCAGAGACTTCGAGTACACTAGCAAGTAGTGCACCAGGAAAAAATCCGTGTTTGGGAATTGTTGAGAGAAAGGCTATGAGAAAAAAACTTCAGGGCTAGTCAGACAGTCTGTATTCCATGTATAAACAGGAAGAAGGGCAAATGTAGAACTCCAACAATTTCCCTACGCATGAGTTCCTGATGCAGAGATTAATCTGAAAAACTGACTGTGGACAGGACTGAAACGCAACCAAAAATGGATGTAGCCAACAGATTAAGACAAAAATCATGATAAAAACCAGGGACTGGACAGATGAGGACATAAGTACGAGTAGTGGACATGACAGGAAGAAGAAGAAGAAGAAGGGGAACTCTCTTTTAAGGAGGCGAAGGAACCAGGAGAGGGCTGCTGCATACAGAGAAAAACTGCAAAACATGCTCGTGACAAAGCCCACACAAAGCTACGAGTAGGAGACTAGTGAGCAGGAGGTAACGATGAGAACTGCTGAAGAGGCCAAGCCCCATACTAGTAGGAAACTCCAAAGTGGAGATTTTTAAAGAAAGGGCAAAGGGGAACATTTGCAGTATAAAACGCAAACACTGTACACAGCATTACACAGCAATGCCCCTGTCATTATAAATGAAACTTCGGAGCCAAGATAGAAAGTGAGACTCAGTAAAGGGTGAAAATTACACAAACATGGTTATATCCCAACTTCGAACAGATGCTCCAGCTGTCAAGTCTGAATGAACAAAATAGCCTGCTACTCACCTTGCAAAATATCCAATGAGACTACATGAAATGGTAGATAAATTTTTCGTAAGAAGTAACTAGTCTCTAAGCGACGGCATGCTCTAAGAACAATTTGTTAGATCACATGGTCAAATAATCTTCAACCACAAAGTGATGTGGCCGAAAAGAAACCTCCACACATACCAACTTGGTGTCAAGAATGGTGATATCAGAATATAGTGGTTGAATGGGATGAATTGTGTGACCATATTACATAAAATACGTAAATTTACTGAGGAAATGTAACTAAACGTCATGTGCCTATGTGAAACATATAGCAAAAATGTGAAGATTCCAAACATTTCCGTTTCCACAAAGTGTAGATTGATATCGACTCAGTGACCCACTTCCCGTCAGAGTAGACTAGCGGCAGTCTAAGGAACCATGTATTCCCCCTTCCCCGCAAGCGGCTCCTCTTGCGTCATTTTTCTTTCCCCCTGCCTTATTCTGTCTCTATCTTTTTCTATATTTCTGAGTCTATCACCCTTTTTGTTTTGTTCCGTTCATGTAAGATTTTAGAGTATATAAGGCTGCTTCTCAGATTAAAATTATACTCATTATACTACAACCCATCGTTGAAGGAAGAACATATACAACGTCACGCAATGAAGTAAACGACGACCATGAAGTGTTGCTCGTCAGATCCACCGCCGCGCTGATCAGGAGGATATACTTCAAATACTTAAGTATCCTGGCAACATCGTTAAGTACTTATGACTTAAGAGTCTAGTTTTCTCTTTTAAAAAACTAGACAATGTATACATAAACATTTTCAATGTTATATATTTTCTGTGTCTATAGTAGAAGCAGACTTTCTTTTTGTTAGTTAGTTTAATATTATGTCGAATGGACAGTTAATCCATTTCAAGTCTTGTTGTCTTCAAGATGGAAAAAGTTTATTTAAATGGTTATATATTGTGTCCTCTAGTCTGAAGGACAGGTCTTATTTTGACTATTAATAGATTTAGTATATCAGTCCCAAAGACTATGTTTCTCTGTATCCTTATAATGCAGATTGTACGTAATGATCCACTTCTTTCTTCGTCAAGTGTAGTTATGATAGCATATGTGGCAGCAGTTAGGCAGCCATCATTGAATAATTTTCTTGTCTACCACTTGGCGAATAAATCCAAGAACATCTTGAAATGGTGAGTATATACCGAAGCTTCTTCTATTTAATATACCTCGTTTGATTATATTCTTTAGGCTCAGCTATTATTTTTATGAAAATTTGTGATATAGACGTCCCTTACATTATTTTCTTTTAGGCAGCATGGCAAATCTATGTGAATCCATCCGACATCATTCAATGGCAAAGGGTATGCGTTAAAGTATTTTATTCACAAATATGATAATGTTAATCCTCTTCTTTGATATCTGCTACAGTAATTATCAAAAGGCAATGTTTTTTGAACAACAACATGTTCCAATTTAGGGAGACACGTGATTATATCTAACTGCTTCTAGTCAGGGAAAATAAACTTTGAGGTAGATTACTTTTTAAAATGTTAATACTTCTTCTTTCTTTCATAAATGATCAAAATATTGATATTTAATTGTAGCTGTCCAATTTGTCTGATTGACATGCTACAATTTCACCCTAAAGCAAACGCTAGTAAAAAGTGTAATATCCCTTATGCAAATGCAGTAAACTACATTAGATTTAAACTATGTATGTAATGTATTATAGTATTAGTTTTGGAATAAGGAACTATCTCCTAGATAGATTAAATATAAAAAGAAAAATAAAGAATAAAAAAAATATTGCAAGTAGAATACTAGGGCTATAATTATAGAATTAAATGTATATTCATAGATGCATTAGGTTGCTAATAAATTGTAAGCTGCCATAAAAGTGAAGATGGGGTAGAGCCCCATTTAGGTGAGAAAAACACTTAAGTCCACACGGCTGGATTATAAATTCGAAACCCCTGTCACTAGCATATGTGACCAGACTGACTGACGTCTAACTCTATGTACCAATGGTTGCGAGTAAAAAATAGGTTGACACGCTTGAATATGAATTATATATTCCCCCGTGACTCACGCCATGAAACTGAAACACATACTAATCGATCAATGTACGCTGTGTTATTTGAGAGATGGAAAAATTATCAAATATTTCGAAGTAAGCCGAGCTTTGGTCAGAAAATTACCCAGCGCATAGTTTTTAAATAAACTTTTTTTTCTCCTTACAACATATGGAATATTTAACCCCTAATACACCTTTTAGAGATGAAGAAAACAGCTCATCTTAAAGAAAATGTACCCTCATTAGTGTATAAAGAAGATGGGAAACCTTCAGTGAAAATTAAATCCACTAATTACATTTATGTAAAAAATGTTCCAAGTTTTCTACCACACAAAAATCTTTAAATTATTTAGACTCAAATATAATGATAAATAAAAGATTATCAAGTTAAACTTGCAATGTATTTCCAAATAACTTGCAAACTCAAGTTTATTTAAGTGTTCTTATCTCTTTTAAGTCTTTAGTAAAGTGTATAGTAGAGCTTTTACTAGTGACTTAAAGTCAGATTAACGCACTAAGATAGATGAGAAGAGACAAGTTATTAGAAAAGATATTGCAAGTTAATCTTGGCACTCTTTTATAAGTCACTTTTCTTCGAGGCTGAATAATTTGAAGTTTTTTGATTTAAAACTTGGCACGTTTTTTACATACATGTTTTTATGGATATCAATACTTTTTGTGAAGATTAAATGTAAGAATATGTTTATTTAGTTATGCACTGTAATAAATTAATGACCAACCATAGTAATAGCTTTTAAAATATGTGTCGTATTAAAATGAAACAAAGGTTTGTTGAATCTACTTACGAAGGCCTTTAAAATTATATACCACTTTATTATGTTACGAATTAAAAAAAAAGTATGATACTTCTACTAAACTGACTTCCACCCATCCGCTTTACCCCCTTTTCCCATTTTTAGGATCCAAGTTGGAAAGATGAGATTTTGTATTTTACACTTAGCTTTATTCATATATGCCAATTTTCAAGGCTATGTGTTGACTGGAAGTACCCTAGAGGTTTTTATGAATAATTGAGTCACAAAATCAGCATCTTTAACTTTCTGTATCTCATAGCTGCTAGAGCTATAAACTTCAACTTAATAAAGATGAGTAAAATACTTAATCTTAACAGGTTGTTAAATTTTTAAGTTCCGGTTATTTTTGGGAAAAGTTAGAGGGAAGGAAGGGGATGAAAGTGGCCCACCTCCTGCAAATTTTTGAGAATAATATTGAAAATTTTAGATTTCATATTTTATCCTTAGTTTATATCCGAAATACAATTTCAATGCCAATTTTCAAGGTTCTATGTTTACTGGAATTACCCTATAGGTTTTGATTCATAAGTGAGTGAGTGAGTAAATACCAAAATAAGGTGTTTGTTAAGTCCTGTATCTCAATAACCACTCAAGCTAGACAGTTAGATCTCCATATATTGAAGTCAATGGTTCCATAAAAATCTCTAAACATTTATAAACTTCAATGTATATAAACGGTCTTTTTTATTACACTATATCGTGTAGTATATTGTATATGGAAATATTTTCTAATCAAAGCACTCATCATAAATGAATACGAATTACATTATGTACATGTTATGTTTATAAAACTAGTTTTAAAAAAATAGAAAAAAATGTGTTGAACATATCTTAAAACAAATAGCGAGCATAAATCGTCGGTTAGAAATACTGAAACCAACTCAACCTGATTTATAGAGGAGGAAGGCTTCATGGTGAAAGGGGTGAGAGGAGTGTGGAGACAATACCACCCTGCTAGGCAGCCCATCGGCGTTGCAATTACCTTGACCAAACATTTTCTTCATTCTCTTGCAATATCTCCATTTCATGCCAACCTCTAACTAAAGTATACGGAAAACTTGTGATCGTCGTGGATTAAATCCACAAACAGTATAAAAAGCTCTCCAAATACTTTTCTTTTTGATAACATGTATCCACTTCTTTTTCTCTGGCTCCAGAAGCATAGCCGCTACCACAATATCCTCATCAGAGGAGAAAGACAATATATCACTCATTATCATTAACAGAACAACAACAATATAGTCGCTTATTCTCATTGCAATGCTCCCAATTGACGTAAGAGAATTATAGGGTGTGGTGGGGTAAACAAGCTCTTGGGACATACGTAGTATCTACCACGGTACTGGTATCTACGATATTGGTGTGCGGGACCGTCGCGGCTAACGATAACATAGTTCTACAATACGATACCATAGTGCATTCATACCGCTACTGTACTGGCACCGCACGTATAGGATAGTATGCAATTGTGCGAGGACCTTAAGACGTCAGTTAGATGAGCTACTAAACGAAGAATTTATTGACTGGCCACTATATTGAAATGGATAGCCAGATTGAACACTCATTTACATACATTGTAGTAGGCTCAAAGAAGTTACCTATCAAATTTAGTGAAAACTCACAGTTATCACGGAACAGACAGATTTTGGCAGACATTTTCAAATGAATAACCAGATATAAAAATCATATAGAGTATATAGGTTGTCCGGCCTAGGTTCAAAGAATGCTCTTGTCAAATTTCGTTAGAAATTGGCTATCACATTTGATAGTAATTGCACGACGAAGATTCGGACAGACAGACAAAATGTCAAATGATAAAGTAAAAACAACACATCGGTTTTTCAGGTAGGTCAGAAATTAATATTTTCATCTACCAATAAGTATTTTCTTAGAAATAAAACAGGACAAGTTTTTCCTATCTACTTGAATCCATTTAGCAGCAAATAGCTTAGACACCTACTCACGAACATTCAAATTGCATGAGGATTTCTTTGTTGTTCTATAAACTAATGGGTTTGCGTGTTTCAGTTTGATAGCGGAAATGTATTTTCGAACCTGGAGTGTGTTTAATGTGCCGTATTTTACAAACGCACAAATACATGGAATAAAATATCAGCTCTATATTAATAATATAAAGAGATTGTCTGTCACGAACATTGAACGATATCTGCCGCACGCAAAGGTTTGAAATTTAAAAATTCATAGTTCCTGTGCACGAACATGTGCACCTTGAAGCAGGAATTTAAAAGTGTTGGTTAGATTATTTTAAATTAATTAAAAACTATGTTGGAAGTGATAATATAAAGAGTTTTTTCTGTCTCTATGAAGTAAAGAAAAGCGACCGTGGGCAAGACTGGGTACTTATGCTAGTATTATTATAAATGTTACCTTAGTACAACAAAGTAATATTTTGCAGCTTGAACAACTAAATGAGATTTCTTGGTGTTCCACGGCTTAATATCCGTCTGACTTATTCGTATATTCACAATAATTGGGTGGAGCTGGGAAAGGTATGACTTTGAAGAAGTTTACCTGCAATTGCATGGAGAGAGCGTGGATAGACACTTAGGTTAAAAGCGTTCTTAGTACATGTTGAGGTGATTCAAACCTTTACCTGCTCATCACCAGCAAACCAGTCTATTGAGAGAGTTACGCCTTAATTCCACGCGACTATCTGAAATGGGAACTGTGTGTACATTATTTCCGCTAGCGTGAATGAAACTTAGATAAGAAAATGCGTACTATAATTCGCCTACTGTAAAGGAATGTAAAGCTTAGATTATACTAGAATGGCCTATAGGTAAGAGAGTATTACCCGAAAGAGATAGGATATAATAAGGTAGACTGGATAGATCTAGCTTAAGCTATGGATAGATTACGTACTTTTGTAAGTGCGAAAATGAACCTCCGAGCTCCTAATGCAATATAATTAAATAGTTATTTTTCCAATAGTAAATTTCTACAGTGTTTTCAATAGCTAATTTCTATCGTTTTGCTTAATATTATTCGTTCAAATTTACACATTGAAATAGTTTTTATTAATAGTTTTTAGTATACATTATCATAAGGGAACCATGACGATTTTAGCAATCATATATAAAAACTAAGACTGCAGGATCACTCAAATTATTTTGTAATGTGCCGATTAGTTTGGTACCTGTTTTAATACGCCATTAGAGTAAGATGGGTAAACCTGATATAGGTTTATTGTACAAGAAGTGTAGAGTGTTAGCAACTGTCCCTTCTTGAAGGACTTAGCTTTTCTCTGATTGGCTGTGACGGCAAAGTTATTAAGGTAAAATTAACCCCCTTCAAGTTGGTTTCGTCAGGAAAAGTTTTCTTGTGCACAGCAACGAAGCTGGACAGCTCGTGAATTAGAGTAGACGAACGGGGATAGGAACATTGTTCGCTAGGTCGGGTACATCATTCTCCAAATGTACGTAATAACTATCACGTGAGTCAGTTGGGTCATACGGCATGGTCTTAGCGAGTATTGAGAATTGTAGTATCATCATAACAGTACTACCGACTCACGTGGCGGGTAATTAACTCAGCGACGTTAGGCTGAAACCAAGTTACTGACAGGATGCTTCTCATGTTTTCCTTGGCCCCTAGCTCTCAGAGCAGCCATTAAATTGGTGTATAGCTACTATAATATACGCTAACTAGCTTAGCATTACTATAACTATTACATTTATTGTACCTAAAAATGGACTCTCACGGTAACAACATAAACAAAACATTACTAGAGGCATAGACATATAAGAAGCCATATTATGAAACAATAACTAACAAGTCCATCTATTGAAAACAATATGACAGGCCCATAAATGAATCAAACCATCAAAAGTCGTCTTATCCTTTCAATGTACAATGCCTCGTAGTTGTAGTACCAAAGTCACTATAAATGTCAATTTTCAAAATAATTATTCTCCCATTCACCACTGAAACTTGGACACTGTATTTGGTTACATTTCCCCTACTCATCCCCATATCCTGGAGGTTAATATCTCACTTCGTTTTATTGAATGAAAAAACGCTAACTTGGGGTGAAATATTTTATGAAACATTTCTTATTTTCTCCACGGGTTTAATCAATACATTACCTGTCCTATTCAAACAACGTACTTTTTACATTTCATGTATTTTACTTAGTTCTGTGACGAACAACGCTTTCATTGGCATGTTTACAATTTACCTTTTAGTTCCTAAATATCAATCTGACATAAACACAATTAAAGAAGCGTTTGAATCGGGACTGAAGATTGGTACGTTACAATAAATTTAAGACTTAATTAAATCTTACTACCATGAAAATGAAGGAATGGTCACCTATTTAATGAGCAGATATGTTTATGAACTAGGTCGTAATAAAACACTGGAGATTATTGCATTTCATAGAAACCTTTCTCTGATCACAACGCAAAACACTGCTAGTGTATTGGTAACTGATCTTGAGTATTTCACTGACGGAAATCCTCTTCTTCATATTATCCATGATTGTGTTTACACCGTGCCTGTTTCTTGGTCATTCAAAGACTATTCTCCTTATCTGAGTAAGTTCAATACTTTGATCATTCGTTTGCAAGAGGCAGGAGTGATATACAAATGGAGGACTGATCATAGAAACAATATCCTCATTTCCCTACGTAAGAAAACGTCTGTCAGTAGTGCTGTAAGTGCTATAACTCTCCGCAGAGTTCATCTTAAACCATCGTTTGTACTGCTCGGGGTTGGTCTTATTTTATCATTCATAGTATTCATTATAGAAACACTTGGGATCTACATTGTTAAGTTATGTCTAAGAATTAGTCGCAACATACGTTACTATAGGCAACAATTAGGAGGTAAAATGTGTCACTTTAGAAAGTATACAAAGTAAAAATACACTGTAATAATTTAACTAGAATAGTTTATTTATTTCCTAAGAATCCTACCTATTTCCATCTAATGGTTTTCAATGATTTTAAATTATAATTATTTTTATATAAATTCTGATTTCAGCCAAACATTTTAAGAATTGTAGTTACTCTCTACTTATAATTTAAAACTCTTAAACTTCATTTTAATTGTGTTTGTTTTCTTAGTTTTAAAACCCTTTTTACTATCAAAATGAATATACCGATGAATAGTTATAAAATATAATCTTAAAATGCATCTTCATTTAAAATAACCTATAAAAATACTTCAATTATTTGCAAATGTATTTTTGTAAACTAACCCTAATAGCTAAAGAACAAATTCATATTATTCCCCTGATATGGGTATACACATATAACCCAGGTTATGTTGTTTGTTAAATATTATTTCAACCTGTGTTTCTTGTAAACTTGGTTAAATTTACTATTCCACTAAAATTGTTAATATTAAAATAGTACTTATTCATACACCTTGTTTAAATATAGTGTAAATTGGGCATATTCAATAAACACATATATGATTATTGAAAAAGTTGTCCAGGATCTTATAATATAAATTTATAGAAATAATTGGCTAATATAGCTATAATGATTAATTTAACTTAATAAATTGGAAAAAGCACAGTAATAGGGTTATTGGTTAAAATCTACAGATTTATTACAATTTTTATATATGAATGTATAAATTTGGAATCCCAAACATATTTTTTGATTGGCCAGCATTAAAACTGAAACTTCATATTTTTTAATTATTCAAAAAAGTACTTATATTTAGG
Organism: Timema douglasi; assembly: GCA_901482245.1. Lineage (NCBI taxonomy): Eukaryota > Metazoa > Arthropoda > Insecta > Phasmatodea > Timematidae > Timema > Timema douglasi. The sequence continues at coordinate 21,852 of CABEEJ010006994.1, read as the reverse complement.
ATTAAAATTATTTCAAATAATTGTTTTAACAAAACATCTCAAAGGAAAAGTAATATTTTTGGCAAGCTTTATTTTCCTGTTGCATGGTTTTTGACGACAAGATATCATATAGTTGCAAATTTTTTGGTGTATTTCGGCCTATTAGTTTTCATTTTTAAATTTCATGATATAGTGTTTCATTTTCCTATCGTATTATAACTCAAATATGAGTATTTCACTTTAAAACCATCAGTGTGTCATTTTTGAATAAAATTTTACATTTTCAGATTTTATTAAGATCTTGTTCCAAAATGTCTAATGAATATAATTACATATTATATTTAACTATTTTACATTTATTAAATCCAGAATTTATGTAAATATATGGGTTTTGCTCAGTTATCTTGTGAAATATTACGATAGTATTTTCTTTTGTCCACTTATTCTTGGAACTATAATAACTCAACTATTTAATTGGGATTTTTGTTTTGTTTCAAAGAATAGATATTTTTTATCTTGTTGGTGTTTTTGTCATCATAAAAAAAGAATGTTTGTTTGTATTATCTGTATAAAGGAGAGGTAAAGTGAAAGATTTGATACTATGAAGATGATTTGAATCATCCAACTTGACAACTATTTATAAAATGGTTAGAATAGAGAAGTTTGGTCGCAGAGATCTTGGTGGTAGTCAATTTATATGTTAAATTATATTTCTTCTTTTGATAATACTGTTTATTTGACTGATAATGTTTATACCTCCTACAATGCAAATTTATATTGCAATTTGAAAAATCCTAGTCCTGCATCAGGAATAACATTGAACTCCTTGAAAATACATTGTGAGAAAAATGATTATTTTAGGGGAAAACTGAAGGGAGTAAATATTTTTATCAATTTTAGCATTTTCAATAAAATAATAATCAAAGTATAAAATGCTAGTATTGTTTCTTAGAGAAATCTATTGAAGTCTGCAAGATTACTGATAAACGAAAGGGTATACCACTATTTTTGAAGATTGTTTGTAATTATAGTAGCTAGGCCTACTCATTTGAATTTTATACTTCAAGGAAAACTGACACAGCATTTTGATGTGAATGTGAGGTTAGTATAAAATTGGTCTAAGTGGTGAAGGCAAGATTGCAGGTGTGACTTTGTGTTCTATAATGAATTTACCTCAACCTCCTGGTAAATTTTCAAGGGTAATAATTTATCAGGTAATTGTGTGAAAAGTGTAGCTAAAGACTCTATGTATAGAGCTGTGCAGGAGGCATTAATGGAAAATGACAGTGACATAAATAGGCCTACTGCTGCCTCATTTGATGAAAGTTGACGAAAACGAGTTCTTACGTGATTGAATACTATGGCAACAGATACTAGTATGGAAATGGGTAAAGTTATTGATATAAAATTTTGTATAAATTATGTCAATGTTGTACAATATCAGCTCATCATCATCAACTGTTTCCAGCCCGTGGCCAGATAAGTTTATTAAAATGCTTCCATTTTTTTCTATCCATCTCAATTGAAAATATTTTGGGTGAAGCCATAACAATCATTTAAGCTTCACATTTTATTTAAACGTTTCATGCTAAACATCAAATTTTAGCTTATTAATTGCTCTTTCATACTATGAATATCATATTGATTTTATTAAGATTATTTCCATTTTATGTTTGAAGGAATTTAAAAAAACCAGAAAACTGTATTACGGAAGGACAGCAATATATAAACTATGTTAAATAATAATTTTTAATAAGGCTAAAAATTGTGTTTTTTAATTACTATAGTTTAATGTCTTTATAAAAAAAAATAATGAACAATATTTCCTTTAGCTTATAAGCTATAAATTTCCGCAAAAATTAAAATGTCCTTCCGTAACTTTTTTGTATTTTAATTAGAATTGTCCCTAAAATATTACAATTTTAAATGTTTTGCTTAGGCACCTTCTTTCTTTGTATTCCTATATACAATACCATATTCCTGTGTTATTATTATTTCTTGTCAGATTTGCTAGTGACGTGGGATTCAAATTTCTAATCCAGCCGTGTGGACATAAGTGCTTTTCCCCCCTAAATGTTGTTCTAACATATCTCAAATCATATGGGGGCCTATTATTTATTATTAACCTTATGTATCTATGACTAGTCATCTAACTATATGATTATAGCCTTATTATTCTACTGTATTTATTTTCTCTATTTTATATATTTTTTATATTTAATCTATCTAGAAGATAGTTCCTTATTATAAAATTAATATTATAATACTTTACATACTAGTTTAAATCTAATGTACAGTAGCCCCATGACTTCTTTGGTGCTGACTGACAGCTCACAGCTGACTTCTGACAGTCAACATTTAGCTTTGTACCTAAATTTTGACTATCGGAAGTGACAGCTGCTAAACACATGTTTTTGCAGATCATCTGGTTCGGCGTAGGGATACGTAATTTGCTGTGGTAACTTTTTAAAGCTGTCATCTGTCAGCTGTGAGCTGTCAGTCAACACCAAAGAAGCCTCGGAGCTATTGTAGTTTACTGCATTTACATATGTGATATTACATGTTTTCCTAGCGTTTGCTTTAGGGTGCACTCACTGCTGTTGTTGTTCGTTGAACACACTGAATCACTAAATAATAGTCATCCTCTACGACCAATTGATAGTATGTCCGCCCGATGGTGCAAGCCCCAGTTTACAATTCTTACCAAATGTTCTGCAGTCATGTGGCACTTTGGGTTGATCCAACTATCTCTTCCAGGTATCCTCTACAATTTTATAGTAATGGCCGTCAGTACGTCTGGTCAAAATCCCAGTCTTCCAGTGGCCTTGCTCTCAATGTAATCCCGTGTTCCTACCCTCGTTACTCCACAGGCATTTTCAGGATACCTAGAGATTAGACACACATTAGGTAAGTCGTGTCTCATCATGTATGGTTGAGTCATATTTTTCTCCGTTATGTGTTTCCTAGTCTTCATACAGTTCTTCAATCTTTGTCTTTTTGTAGTCTCGATCATCGTCTTCTTCATTTTAGTCTTTTTTCTGGTCGTCTCTATGTTATCTTCTTTTCTCTCTGTATTGTCTAAAATAATATCCATTACCCAAAAAGGGTCAAAAATAATTATTTCACTTTATGCATACGTGAAGAAAGAGGAAAAGAAGAACCTTAAGGTCATTCGTGTTACAAGAATTGGGGTGCCAACCAGAGTTCAACAAGTATGGGGGCAGGAATTATACTCTATGGCTTTTTAACCAGTGGTAACCATGTATACAGTAAGATATAGTAGACTTATCGCTGCCGGTGACAGTAGTGTTTATATCAAAATATTGTCTGCTAGACCTTACGAGCACATTACAGTGGAAAAAGTTGAGTGTCGGAATTATCTTTTGAGAAATTATTGCAACAAAATTATAGAAATAGTTGCAAACTGTTACAAAGGCTTTTCATATTTGTTCTTCGTCAGAAAAATGCAAATAACGTTGGCTGCCTGTGAAATGCTGTTACAATGGCAATAAAGCATCGAAAAAATACATTTGATCTCGATAGAGTTCATCAAATGAAACTTCACATACTCATTGGTACTGATCATCTGTTTTGAAATCATTCAAGATGCGTTGAACTCGATTATTTTTGTGATGGAATAGAAAAACGCAACATGTCACCCACTGTTGTACAGGATCTCAAATATACGGGATTTTACAGTAGAATTATTGATGCCATAACATTTTTGGCCAATATTGCAAGAGGTCTTATTGAATATGTGGATAGTAACGGTGCAGAACATTATATTCATGAATTTGCTAAATATGTCGGTGGTAAACGGGTAAAGTTTTCTCGTGGAATATGCTATCAGGAAAGATGTGAAGCAGTAGTGATTCAGCACAACAGTGGTTTGACACATTACCGACTCCACAAAAGTATGTATGGAGAACGTCCCGCAGCATACCGCAAGTCAACGGGGATGCGTTGCTAAAGGGAAGTAGACACTCAAAAAATCAAACGCCAAGATAAACCGACATGTGCAAAAAATATGTTTTATCTTTGTTCGAATAGCGACAAGGATTAACGACCACGTGTGCAACGTCATGATATGAATGACGTCCAATTTAAGTCAGAATGTGATTCTTTTATTACTTCCTTAACCTTAAAATAAGATGAACGAAAAAAATTGAATACTTTCTTATATAGAAAGAAACAACGGAGAATGGCTAGAAGAAAGAAGAAAGTGGATTATAGCATCAAGATTTGGAACAATATGTAAAAGGCGCCCACAAACATACTGTAAGAAATTGGGTCAAGAAATGTTGTATACCAAAGTTTTATCAACAATATCCATGGAGTATGGGGTAAAATATGAAGAAATAGCAATTCAGGAGGTAGAAACTGATAAAGGGTTAAAGGTAAATAATTGTGCTCTGTTCTTGGATTAAAGTGTCCCATACCTTGGGGCAACACTAGATGGTCATGGTATTGTCGAAGCTAAATGCCCACTTTCCATAGCTTCTATGCACCCAACAGAAGCAATACACCTGGGAAAATTCGCATGATTGTAATGAACAAAAGGCACAACCACCACTATCAAGTTCAAGGACAATTGCACATCACGAGAAGAAGCTATTGTGTATTGGTTTTATGGACACCCCTTGCCTTACGTCTTGTGGAAGTGGAACGAGACGATGGCTTTTGGCAGTCAGAAATAGAAGGCAAGCTAACCACATGTTTTATGAACTGTCTGCTTTTTGAGCTGGTGGATCCCAGGTTCCCCAGGTCGATGCCCATAAGGAACCCAATCTACATTATCAAATCTCAAGTAGAAATGCAGAAAAAGAAGAAGAAATAAGAAAATTGCACCGATATGTGCATTTTTAATCTAAACAATCAATAAATATCATGCTGCAATTTAATGAATTTATTGTATATTTTTTGTTGCGGTTCAGTTAATAATTACCACTGGTGCTTATTAAATTAGAGTTTAGTTAGAGTCTGACCTGTATCCTTTAGTTATGTAATTATTTCAATTATTTTACAAGTTTGATTTAATAAATTTAAGCCAATAAGTCAACTGAGCCTATCATATATTTATATAACTGTTCAATTGTTTAACTAGTTTGTTTCAAATGTTGTAAGTGGTCCATAAAACCGACGTGTTTGTTTATGTTGTTACCTTACACTAAGCATAGAAAGTTTATGGACCTATTTAAGTAGCCCTCTGGCCCAACTAGCCCACTCTTTCTATTGGGTGAAATTGGTCACGTGACCACGCCTTCTCGCTCTCTGATTGGCTCTTGGTTTTTTCCCTCCCCTCCTGCCCTCCTACTGACTTATTTTCCCAAGTGATGATTACAAAATTTCCTCCCCTACAACTCTCTCACCTACCACCCCGGACATGTTTGTTCTTGATGATTAATTATTAATGATTTTAATTGATTATTGCTAATTAATTATTGAATAGGATTGAGGTGTTGGAGTTTTTTTTACTAGCATAAGGTCCCCGGCGTCGGGCGTGGAGCACGAAGCTCTTCTGACGGCAGCCTGGCGTAGAATTAAAATTGGTTCCCTGTCACAAGGCTCTGTTGGACTGCCTTTCACTTGCCCGCAGCTCATCATGCAACCCTCTTCTACTTTCCTTTATCTTTTCCTCCCCCCCCCCCCCCCCCCC
>CABEEJ010006994.1:0-13700 GCA_901482245.1 Timema douglasi | reverse complement strand
GGGGGGGGGGGGCAAAATAGGTGGCTTACCACAAAACCAAAGTCGAAGAATTCTATAAGCCTATAACATCAAGAAAGCTGAAATTTTAAATGTATTCTAACCTCTAACAAAAAGTTTAAAATAAAATATAAATAACTACTTTTCAGTGTTCTAGAGGATTTAAACTAGGTCATCAGGTCTAGGGATCCATCCAATTAACCAAGAAAGTCTGATTTTTATTTAGAAAATACCACTATTGAATACTGGGTGAATCCTTTCAGTGGCAGCGGAACATAATTTGTTCAGAGAAAAGGGGAGCAATAAAAATAAAATTTGGGACTTACTTCCTCTTTCCTTCCCCCGATAAACGTTTGAAAACTCGATGTCCCGAAAAGCTATGTGAGTAATTCTTTGAAATTTAGATTATTGCTATAACCTATTGGTAGTATTAATAACTAAATGATATAATTGGAAAATAGTTTCAGATCATTAAACCACTGGCTACATCAATTAAGAGGTGTGTAAGATAATAAAAATATATTATCTCTAGAAGAGCCAAATTGGGCATGGCTTGTTAACGTCCCCTTCCAAGCTTTGTAATTTTCATTTTGAAATTCAAATACAATTTTAATATATATATATAGAGAGAGAGAGATTAAATATATAGGATTTTCATATTCTTAGTTGTCCTATAGTTATAATATTTTTAGCTTATCCAGTAAATAGTATATTAGGCCAATATCACAATGTTAATGAGATTAGAATATAACTGAAAAGGCTATGTATATTGTGATAGAGAGAACACAAATTAAGGACGATAATTTAGAAATGAATGTAAACAATCTAAAATTCGACAAGGTTAGTGAGTTTAATTATTTAGGAACGATTTTATCTAGAAATAACGATATATGAATGGAAACGAAAACCGGCGTATTCACGAGAACTCGATTTCGCCCTAATGTTCGTTTGCATTCGTTTGTTCACTCAATTTGTGAGAGGACTTATATTTGATTCCAAAGGCTTGATTCGTTTATTGCGATAGTTGGTTTGTAGTTGCCAGGCTTGGTAGCCTTTTGTACAGGTACCAATAGTGTATCGCCGCTTCACCTATTTGATGACAGAAGTGACAAATACATTAACAGAATACCTATGTATAACAAGGAAGGAAAGGAACAAGCATAAGAGAGATACACAAGTTTAAAAAATCAGTTTATTTAGATTCAAACAAGTTGATAGAATTGCATATGTTTTATGAGATCTTACACAAGACAGTCCTATGTTTACTAAGAGAAATTAAATCAGTTACTTTTGACATAGTTATCTCAATAGGGAACATTTGGGGTGAAACACCTAGGCTATACCTATAATCAAGACTAGTAAGGTAGAGTATATATTACGAATGCTTGTAACTCGTTAAAGTAGAGCTAACACACATTCCGCTACGAAGGAACGTCTGTCTCAACAGAACTGAAATTCAAATGGGAAACTATTATTAATCTAAGGAAATGATTCGATACATAAATCCACTCCAGTCTGATGGCTGTGGAACTTTAACCTACAAAGTATATACAATTAGAGTTGGTGATACCTAACTCCAAGAAAGTTCTAGTTTAAGGAGTTACACAGTAGGTAGTTAAATGAGCTAGTTAGCATGAGCTACCTCCATAGTGAATTACGAGATATAAAGATTACGCTCCTAGAAAAGTATATATATATGTTTACAAATAGCTAATAGCGATCTACCAGGAATATAGGCTGCTAAGATACTATGGCTAGTCTATTCCTCATTGGTACTGCCTGGTCATTCAATAATATATTTCACATTCTACCCATGACTGGACTCATTATATCTAGTGCAAACAGTTAAACATTAACCAATACAAACGGTGCCTGAAGGGGGCTGAACCAAATTAACTATATGCCGTGGGCCACTACTCTAGACTAGTAGCAAACCCACAGGCTGAACACCGTAGAAAGGTACACCATTAGAAATATTAGAGACTGGTTTCGGTCAAAAACTCAACTAGGTCATGGAACAGAGCGATAGATAACCCAATTTCCATCATTTTATGATCCTAAGGATTAAGTTAGCCGAAGCATGGCCATAAAATACAGGGCATCTGGATATGGTACAGGTATTTACAACTATGTCTTATGGACATAGAAAAATATAGCAAGAGCTCTAACATTCAAAACTATGCCTTATGGGCATATAAAAACAAGGCAGTAAATCTGACATACAAAACTATGTCTTATGGACATAGAAACATAGAGAAGGATCTTTAACACTCTAAACTATGCCTTATGGCCATAGAAAAGCAAGTCAGCAACTCTGACATAAAAAGTTATGTCTTATGAACATATGGACATATAAACATAGAGCAAGATCTCTATCATTCAAAACTATGCCTTATGGGTACATAAAAACTATTCAGACACTCTTACTTACAAAACTATATCTTGTGGACATAGAAACCTAGCGTATGACGACCCTAACAAAGATTACTAATCCAAATACTCAGAGTGACAGGCGTTGCTATAGTATGATTTTGGTAGGAAGAACAGTAGAAGTTAGTTACAAAAGTTACTAAAACATTGTTAATAAATTCATACATTAAGTCATATCATCTGGAGATGTTACTTTTGATAGATATTATTATCAATACTTATCAAATAACACAATTAATATAAGAACATATAATCAATGTTGACCGCAAAGAAATGTGATTTGATTTTCTCTACTGTTCTTCCAACCAAAATCAGGGTATACATCTACGACGAGGAGAAGAGACCAACGCCTCACACATTGTGATCAGCAGTTGCTTAGTTTGCTGCTCCTTGGTTCACGTCCAGGTTGTTCCTCTATCGAATCGTTAGAATAAAATACAAAATGTGAGCGAGGAATGGATGTTTTATACAAGATGGACTGACGTAATCGGGAAGGAACCTTTAAAAAGGAAAGGGGGGTGGTAATTTCCTAAAAATGAGCCACGACAACTAGAACTAGCAGACGGCCGCTGAGCACACCACAAGGAAATAATTTTATCTACGTCCGGCCAAGGTGTGTGGTGTTCGTTGGTTGTAGCTCCTCTAAGCAGTGTAGAACCATCTGTTGAGGCACTTTCATCCAGCAACATGATTTCACCATAATTATTTATCTGACACACATTATTAGAATTTATTAGTTCTTGTACTTATAGTGTCAATCATATATATGTTAGTTTGAGTGTAAGTGTTAAAGGGTTATTTAACACGTTACAATAGAAATGTGCATAGGGATAAATCAGTTTTTAACACATTTCAAGATTAATTACTATTTTGACATAATGTTTATTTAGCAAAATTTTCAAGTTCTGTTAATTAAACCAATAAAGGATGCCTATCTAAAAAGATTCTAAGACTCAGGTAATTTTATATAAGAACTAGCTGAATCCCTATATTTGCACGGGTTGTTATGTTATTATTTATTTTTGGATCAAATTGAGGATTTTTTGTTTGAAGCTTAATGGCATGGTTCTTAGTGCTATCCGAGAGACACCACGAGGAGGTGACCATGTATCGTTTCTCATGAGGAGTTTTATTTTCAGAAGGCTCCCTTGCCTACTGCCTGGGGCGTTATCAGCTGAGTGCGGCTGAACAGGTCGCCCCCCCCCCCCTTACACCACCCCACACCATTTCAGGCTGGGCTCTGTCACTCACACAGACACTTCAAACACAAACAAAATTCAGCACAATATAAACTACAGACTTCTACCGTCCCTTGGAGTTGCATATTAAAACGTAATTCCATATTTTAATTAATTGTCTGTATCCATTTTCTCTCCACCCCTTAGAAGCATCAATGGAATTAAAATCATTGCTATATTTCTTTAAAGGCATTACTAGAAAAAAAAAGTTTATATAAGAATATTGTTGATTAGGGTAGGGTATATATACATGTACAATTGATTTGTTAAAATACTTAAATATTAGCAAAGTAGGCCTTTACAAACAAGTATCATAATTAGTTTGAAGAGAGTATAAAAAACCACAACAATAAATATGTTGTAAAAATCGCCTTCAGTTCACTGAAGCAAGATTCAAACCTTTGCCTCCCAGTCAACAGCTACATAGTGCAACGCACCATTCCACCACTGGTGTGGCTAATCTTATTTTAAAACACTTCAGTACACTAAAAATATGTGTAATGTTACCGAATCAAACGTTTGCACTGACATCCGCATGCACTCAAAAAACCAATCATGGTAACTTCTCAGTTGTCTGTATGGATGGTGGAACTCACCATAGACATTTCTCAATTTATTAATTAGATGCACTCCTACTTTTTTATAAATACACAATATTAGTTCAAAGAATTTTTGAGGAGCAGGACAAAGACATCTTCTCTAATGAATTAGGATGCTAATTAAGCACGCGCTCGCTCGCTTGCCAGTTTGGACACCTAGTCGCTTGCGTGCTCGCTCACACGCTTGTGAGTCTTGCCGAACCCTTGTATATTTCAGACATCACATAGGTCTATATTGGAAATTTAATTCACATGTAAATTCTGACTCTACTGATCAGGTTCAATATTTATTAAATACGCTTAGCATTTGGTTAGTTATAAAACTTACGGATCAAGGAGATATTGTAGCCTACTTGAGTAAAAAAATAAAATTTTACGCTAAACTTTTTTTTTCTGGTTCAATTGTGGCACAGAGATGAAAACTTCAAATACGTACAGTACGTAGGGTATTTACACTGTGAAATACAATGTGAAACTACCTACGAACAAGAACATTAAATGCCATTCCCAAAAATAATCCCCATAATAAAGGAGGAAAAAGGAAAGGTAAAAGATTAACATTTGTAATATAGTTGTGTTGAATTATTATTATTTATTATTAGTAGCACCGAGTCATACTACCCGTTCTGGCTATACGCAATTTGTGTTGAAGTCATTATCTTGTTAAAGGAATCATCGGCTCTGTTGTGAAGCAAGTCCTTAGACAACCCAGTTTAGTAAAAAAATACAATAAATACATTATACAGACAGGTAGTAGAATCTGTGTTCGATCAGACCAAGATATAGATCCTTTTGGAAAACGGTAGAGAAAATGAAGGAGTAGCGTTTTAGTGTGAAGGCGGAACGCTTTAAACTTGTGTTGTATCAAGCGGAACGCTCGTAATATATTTTCGTATCAACTGGAGTGGCGTTCCGGTTCGTTCCGGCTCAATTCGAGCACTTCGCATATGTACTTATTACGTTAATGGTTTTAGGGATTAACAAGATTATATTTATAGGAAGTGTACCCGCATTTACGTGAAGGAAGAGTGGATAACATTCAGGAAAAATACCTCCAGTATCATTGACCGAGATTCGAAATTCAATCTCCCCGCCATCACCAGTAAATTTAATGCAAGACTAGCGCGTTAGACTCCGCGGTTACCGAAATGGGCTTTACAATGTTCAAATGAATATAATAGTTGCTCCTATTCAATGCTGCTGTATTAGATTATTATAAATATAAATAAGGTTAATAGAACAGTAACAGCAAATATAGAAAGATCAATTACTAAAATATTTGAAAGATTAAATAAAACTATTACGAATTATATTAGGCCTATTTGAAATTGAGTATAAAAGTTGATTTACTATACGACAGTTGGAATAAAATGCATGCGACCTCGAGACCTCACCCCAGTGCGTCTGAGATAGTATTGGCTATGAGGCGGAAAGGGGAGAGTTAATCTATTCCTTGTACCTGCACAACTAATCCATCAGACAAAATGTTGATAGACATCTGAGGGATGGTTTGATGTTGTAGGGGTTGGCAGGCTATTTGTGGCGGTAGGTAGGCGATAGTATAGTATCTGGCAGAATATTAATGGGCTAATTTATATTAACTTTCTTGGATAATTACGATGATTACATCTGGTTAAATAATTTTAAAATAAACATAACTTTATTTGCGCTAAAATCCAATGTTTGTACTAAAAAAATTGGGGGAAAAGGGTGAAAATGGTCAAATCTGCATTAATTTTATAAATTAATTACCACGATCTATTAAAATATATTGAAGTACAATCATAGAAATTGATTTGACCTACAAGATAAAAAAATATTCCATCTCGTGTGATATTTCATAGTCGCGGAAAAATGTGAGAAAGCATGTGATAATTTTGCGCTTTTCTCAGCCCTTCCATTTCACCTTAAACCTAAGACTGAGAAAGTTAGAATCTTAGAGGAAGCATTCCCTAATTCGTGTGGGAAGATATTAGATAACAATTTAGGGAAAACCACCTTCTGTACACCTAAACACGATTTGAACCCCTATCTCCCTATCATCGGCAGGCCTGCCTATTGCGAGAGTGATGCATCAAACCATTTGAACAAGCGAAGCAGGTATTTGGAAATTGGATAGTAATTTTTTCAATGGATATAACTTGGTCAGAATTTCAACTGCCCATAGTTGTTTAATCACACAGAGGTCTTTGAGGTACGTAGTTAATTTATGCTATTTTCATATTTGAACTCGTCCTAAATTTTCCTTGCAAGGCTTTAAAAAAGTGTCTGTTTAAATTTAGTTTCCTTCGGCCCCCTTCTTGATAGAAACAACAAGAAATTTCGACCTGGAAAGTGGGGGTTTCCATGTTGGCGAGACTAATGGAAGAGCGTTAGTGATTTTTTCTATAAGAGTGTACACGAAAATGATTCTATTGAAAAGATGAATGAAATTAAGTGGTAAAATATTGCAAATTAAAGACAGAAAAACAGGTTTAGTTACATATTGCCTCCATATTTTTTGTGATTCAAATTAGTTGAAAGTGTTAGATAGTATAACTATCTCACTATGAACCATTTGTTCTTTATTCCTGGCTGTATGAAAAGTGACGTTATGATGAAGAAGAAACAAGTTGAAGGGGTGTTGAAAGATTGTAAGCTTAAAAACAGAATGTTAAACGTTTTTTGCATTTTTTACAATTGAAAGAAATATCAAGCTTCTCATAAAATAAACTACCTCCAAGATGGCTCTGTGGCGTCGCCCTTACTCTTCCTAGAATACTAAGGCTGGCGCACAATAAGAAAATTAAACTAAAAAATAACAAGGTAGCAAAATTTGCAGGGGGCGGTGAGAAAAGCAAGATATAAGTAAACAGCCTGTTTACTAATAATGTCCTTGACTTGCACTCAAAAATATTTTGGACGCCAAGAAGGATAACCAAGGCAGAAAACTAAATTATGACGAAATATTTCAAAAATAACATGGTGTAGTTTTATTGATGTTAACAAAAAAATTTGAATAGGATACATAAAATGGAAAATGAGTTATTTATACAATATACAGTTTAGTGAGGCTATTTGTATATGATAGCATAAAAAAAAACAATGGACTCTACAGGCCCGCAAGGCCAATGAGTTAAATTACGGAACTATTTACTATACAAAATCTGGTCGTCGAAAACAAACTTACTCCTTCCGAGTAATAATATTGAAGTTTTGCCTTATGGGCCAAAAGGTTAAAACGAGTCAGTGCTACCATTATTGAAACTCATTGAAAACATTGAAAACTCCCATTTGCCTGGTTAACCGCGTTTACCATATAAACATTATACGAAACTACAGCATTTGATACCTTCTAAGTCCTAAAACATACGACCAATTTGTACTTTAAATATTTGTAACTATTCTAAACAAGACATTTGAAAAATTACGTACATCAGACTTATTTACATTTCAAAAGAATCGTACTTAACATTTTAAATGTTACGTGGTGACTCTACACCTGACAAATTTAACTGCAAAAGATTCGAACTTAACATTTAAAAAATTACATGAAGTTTATACCTCTGACATGTTTATACTCCAAAAGATTCTAAGTTAACTTTTTGAATGTTACGTGGTGACTCTACATCGGACAAATTAATACTTCGAAAGATTCGTACTTAACATTTTAAATGTTACGTGGTGACTCTACACCTGACAAATTTAAACTGCAAAAGATTCGAACTTAATATTTTGAAAATTACATAAAGTTTATACCTCTGACATGTTTATACTCCAAAAGATTCTAAGTTAACTTTTTTGACTGTTACGTGGTGACTCTACACCTGACAAATTTAAACTGCAAAAGATTCGAACTTAACATTTTGAAATAATATCTGTTGAAGAGTTTTATTCGTACCTAAAAAACCCAAGGAATGTCCAAGGGGACGGCCCTGCCGAGAGAAGTGAAGTCCTCACGGACAATACAAGCATATATACGATTATACCAGCTCAGAGAGGGGGATAAGGGGTGACTACAAACATAGGGAAAACAAGACACATGATGGGAGGGAGGGGATAAAATTGTATCAAACGTGGAGCTAAAATTAACATTTTACACTTTCAGTGTTTACACTGCGTTCAGATGAACAATGTTTTTTGTGGAAGGAGGACGCCATTATTATTTCGTGTGATAACCAGTCAGTCGGCGCAGCACAGTGGGGGACTTTTGGTGAGTTTCTTGCACTTAGACTTTTTTCTTGGAGCATTTGTTCCAATAAATGCTACAGCTCTTTCTACTAGATTATAAATCTGTTTTAAGTTAACCAATCTGATGAAATAAGAGCAAGTAAAATATTATATTCTAAACAAGGAAATATAGTTTGTATCGACTGGGTCATTAGAGCCTCCGGTTTTCATTGTCTGAATATTTTTAAAGTGATTACTACATAAAATTCAATAATAAATCAGCAATGTCGATAAAACTCCCAGTACTGTCGCTAAGGCTCTAGCCGCAACAACTGGACAGTCCACCAATGTTGCGGCACGTGCCACTATCACCCGGTGTCGCAGACCAAACTCAAACAGCTCAAGCGCGAATATTGCAACACCAGCTGTGGTCGCAAGTAACTGTCGCAGCTTGTACAACGCACATTTAGACAGGTTAGCTATCACACAAATCTATATACATCTTACAAAAAATAATAATAACACCTTACATAATGTGAAAATAATCCTTCCTCATTAGTGCATAATTCTAAGTGCTTATTGACTCTTTTATAATACCCTTAGAATACAATACATAAATACATACATCCTATACTTGCAAAAAATTATGAGAAAAAAAAAGATTTATTTCAAAGTAAAGTTAAAGTAAGAATAGTACAAAATTAAATTTGTAAGAATAATTATAAAAGACCAACACCTTTAGAAACCGATAAAAACCTTAATGATCTTATATATCGATTTCAATTCCGTTTCTGGTTCTTAAGCATATTATATTTATGGTCACTATTGTGGCTACTTAAAAATAAGTGTTAATTTTGGCTATTAGTTATGGTTATGGTTCAACACCTTGATTTTAACCACGATTGTTATTATAATTCCATTAATAGTGACACCTTAAAAAAAACTATATTCCAGTCTCGTATACATATTATATACGGATCATTGAACATAAAATAATCTTGATCTTAATTTTTTTAACAATTTATTTTATGGATAGCTAATTAATGATCGCTATTATTTTGTTTTATATAATTGTAAATCAGTAAATATAAAAACTAGAGTAAGCACGTTAGTAAACATATATTTTTCAAACCACCAAATATTACATTGTTGTTCTGATGTGAAAATGGTTACTGTTTGATAATGTATCATGCATATCCATCGCAATTATTAATACCTTTGGAATAGAGTAAATGAGTCACGTTAGAATACACTTTTAGATAAAAGATAAAATATGAACTATTCTAAATATTTTTTTTATTTAACCATTTCTCACTAGCTGAAGTATGGATTTACAGAGCATTCAGCAAATATTTTGTGAGGTGCACGTACTGTTTAGTAGGCTGGTTTCAAATAAATTTCTTGACTAACGTTTTGTAAAGAATTAAAAACTAAAACTATACTATAGTAAATAAGCTACAACGGATTACTTATATTTTGGTTAATATGGTATAAATAAAACCAGTGACATAAAATGAAAAAATGTATAAAAGCTTTATGCAATTGAAATTTAATATTTATAGATAAAACACTTGGTTTAATTTTAAAATTACATAAATTGGAGTGATTAAATTATAATATCCCAATATATTTTAGACACAAATTAAAAACGGCTTTGATGTAAATGTGGTTTTTGGTTGTTTTTAGTGATTCAACGTAAAATGTTTCATTTGTGTAAAATATTATTGAACACTGTTACTATAGCAACTTCAATTAACATTTTAAACACCAAGGAAAAAGAAATACAATTATTTGTAATATATTTGAAGATATTAAACATATTATCAAAGACTACTACACAAATAAGGTCAGTTTAATAATAATCACTTGGGAGAACAATATTGAGAACGTTAAGTTGCTCAACAATGTGATCAATTATTGTAATAGTGAAATTGGTATTCCTATATTAGAGAGGAATGAAAACCAAGTGGTTAAATATGATAAAATAAATAAAAAAGAGAGTTTAGAAAACAGCATAGGTTTCATATTTTTGTTTGAACAAATTAGCGGAGAGTGTTTCATCAATGATAGAATATCAACAACTACACTCTGGAATCCTCGTTCTCTATTCATGGTTATAGTGATAAGTGATAACGAGTTACAGTTAGAACAAGTTGAAGTGATGTTGAAAAGTTGTTGGCTCAAACACAGCATGTTGAACGTTCTCGTGTTGTTTTCTAGTTCGAAGAAAAATCAAACGTCTCAAAACAAAAATCACCTCCAAACTGTATCATACAACCCATTTATAAATAATGGCTTCAAAGTGTACCATTCAGGTCAAATAAAATTAAAAAACATATTCTATGATAAATTAAGAAATATGAACAATCACGTGATCCAATTGATTTGTAATCAAAATTATCCATTACTTGTTTTGAAAAAAGATCTTCTGGGTAAGATTTACATGGAAGGGCCTGATGGATATGTTATGAATACATTAATATAACACGTTAATGCATCAGAAAATATTATTGAAGAATTCCAAAGCATTTCCAATAAAATGGCAGGATTAAAAACGGATCTTTTTGCTTCTCAACGACTCATAAATGAATCTAACAATCAAAAATCGTCTTATCCTCTCAATGTACAATGCCTCGTAGTTGTAGTGCCAAAGTCACTACAAATGTTCAAATTACATGAAAATGATTCTCCCATTCACCACTGAAACTTGGACACTGTATTTGGTTACATTTACCCTACTCATCCCCATATCCTGGTGGTTAATATCACACTTCGAGTTATTGAAAGAAAATAAGTTACCTTGTGGTGAAATATTTTATGAAACAACTCGTATTTTCTCCACGGGTTTAATCAATACATCACCTGCCCTATTCAAACAACGTACTTTTGTCATTTCATGTATTTTACTTAGTTTTGTGATGAGCAACGCTTTCGTTGGCAAGTTTACAAGCTACCTCTTAGTTCCTAAATATCAATCTGACATAAATACAATTAAAGAAGCGTTTGACTCGGGACTGAAGATTGGTACATTTTTGTATTACAATAAACTAGAAGACCTAATTAAATCTTACTACCCTGAAAATGAAGGAATGGTCACCTATTTAATGAGCAAATATGTTTATGGACTAGGTCGTAATAAAACACTGGAGATGATTGCAATTCATAGAAACCTTTCTCTGATCACAGCGGAAAGCACTGCTTTTGAATTGTTAACTGATCTAGATTATTTCACTAACGGAAATCCTCTTCTTCATATTATCAAGGATTGTGTTAAGTCAGTGCCTGTATCTTGGTCATTCAAAGACTATTCCCCTTATCTGAGTAAGCTCAATACTTTGATCATTCGTTTGCAAGAGGCAGGATTGATATACAAATGGAAGGCTGATCATACAAACAATGCTCTTTTTTCCCTACGAAAGAAGACGTCTCTCAGTGGTACTGTACCTCTCCGCAGAGTTCATCTTCAATCATCGTTTCTACTGCTCGGGGTTGGTCTGATTGTATCATTCATAGTATTCCTTATAGAAACACTTGGGATCTACATTGTTAAGTTCTGTTTAAGAATTTGTCGCAATTTACGTTAATATCAGCAACAACTTGGAGGTAAAATATGTCACTTTTGTAAGTATACAAAGTAAAATACAATATCATACTTTATTAAGGAAGTATTATTTACTTCGCAAGAATATTACTTATTTCTATCTAATGGTTTTCAATGATTTCAAATAATGAATTTATTTTTATATAAATTTTGGTTTCGTCCTAACATTTTTAGAACTGTAGAGACATTTTACTTATAATTTAAAACTCTTAAACCTAATATTAATTGTGTTTGTGTTCTTATTTTTTAAACTCTTATTCCTATCAAAATGAATATACCGATGAATAGTTATAAAATGTAATCTTAAAATACATCTTCATTTGAAATAACCTATAAAAATACGTTAATTATTTTCAAATGTGTTTATTTAAACTAACCCTAATATCTAAAGAACAAATACATCTTATTCCCCCGATTTGGGTATACACATAAAACCTATCCTTAAGTTGTTATTTAAATATTTATTCATCCTATATTGCTTGTAAACTTGTTTAATTTTACTACTCTACTAAAATTGATAATATTAAAATACTACTTATTCAAACACCCTATTTAAATTTACTGTTGATTGGGTATATTCAATAAACACATAATATATGGTTATTTAAAAAGTTGTCCATGATCTAGTAATATAATTTTTTAGAAATAATTGGCTAATATAATTATAATGATTAATGCACAGTAATAGGTTTATTTGTTAAAACTACATATTTATTACAATATCTATATCAGAGTTATAAATTTGAAATAACAGACATCTTTTTTGTTTGGCCAGCATTAAAAACTGAAATATCCTATTTTTTTTAATGAGTTAAAAAGTGCTTAAGTTTAGGATTAAAAGTATTCCAAATAATTGTTTTAACAAATTATCTCACAGAAAAATTAATCCTTTTTGCTAGTCTTATTTTTCTGATGCTAGGTTATTGACAACAAGATATCTTACTTTCGCAAAATGTATGTGTATTTTAGGCGTATTAATTTTAATTTTTAAATTTCATTATATAGTGTTTCATTTTTGTATCATATTATAGCTCAACTAAGAATGTTTCACTTTAAAACCATAAGGGTGTTTTTTTTCAATAAAGTTTTACATTTTCGTATTTTATTAATATCTTGATACAAGATGATTTCTGATTATAATTACATATTATATGTCACTATTCTACATTTATTACATCCAGAATTAATGTAAAAATATGGGTTTTGATCAATTATTTTGTGAAACTATACGATATTATTTTCTTTGTCTATATGTTCCTGTAGATATAATAACTCAAATAATTAATTGGGATTTTTTTTTTTCAAAGAATAGATCTATATTTTATTTTGTTGGTATTTTTGTCAGCATTAAACAAGAATGTTTGTTTGTATTATCTGTATAAAGAAGAGATAAAGTGAAAGATATGATACTATGAAGGTGATTTGAATTTTCCAACTTGGCAACTATTTAAAAAATGGGTAGAATAAAGAAGTTTGGTTGCAGAGGTTTTGGTGATAATCAATTTATAAGTACTATATTAAAATATTATTTTTCTAATAATAATATTATTAATTTGACTGATAATGTTTATACCTACTATGATGCAGAGTTAGATGGCATTATGAAAAGTCCTAGTCCTACATCAGGAAGAACATTGAACTACTAGAAAACACATGGTCAAAAAATTATTATTTTAGTGAAAAACT
>CABEEJ010006993.1:24487-34760 GCA_901482245.1 Timema douglasi | reverse complement strand
CACATTCACAAGATGTCTTGTCAGAGGTGAAGGAAGGGTTTGGTACTCAGATAAATCTGTGCCGGGACCGAGGATTGAACCCCGGCTGCCAGCACAGAAGTTCGATACCTTACCCCTAGACCGCCAGGTCACCCTCTTGTATATTAATTCCAATATAAGTTAGGGATGGATGAGGAATGTTGAATTTGGAAGGAGTGTTCCCGAATTTGCTTGGAGGTATTCAGGAAGAATGGAAAACCATTTAGGTTTTAAAAAATATCCTAACACCCAATCGGTATTCGAACCCCCATATCTCCGTCATCGTAAATCGAAGAGTTTTTAGCTCAAAGGATTAATATCTATAAAAAGTGAATTTTATAGATCATATTACTTGATGTATGGAAACGTTAAAGTAGACCTAGTATTTATTTATTATTATTCAGCACCGTGTCTTACTACCCGTTCGTGTTATACGCTTTAAGTACTAACTGAGCTAATGGGTTGGGAATTGGGAAGGCTGAATTAGAGGAAGTGAACCCGCATTTGCCTGGAGGGAGAGTGGAAAGCCATTTAGGAAACCACCAGTTCACCCGACCGAGATTCGAACCTTGATCTCCTCGTTATCAGCAGTCAAGTTCAACACGACTAGCGCGTTAGACAACTACGCCACCGAGGCGGGTCAGACCTAGTAGCTTTTCAAGCTATTATATAAGGCCATTCGTATAGAAATTGGAGTTTTAGCTTCTTTTAATTGGGACATTTAACGGCAATTTTCTAAAACACATACAAGATTTAAAACTGAAACCGGGTCTTACCTTTTGACAGTGATGAACTAACAGGTGGATGACTGGTTGTAATGTGTGTCCTGAAGTTGAATTAGCTTGTAAGTCGTGTGTTGATATAATCAATCGGTTCAGTCATTGAACCTTACCAAATCAGTACATGTATTTACAATCCGGAATAAAATGATCACAATAAAACAAAATTCTGCTACAAAATTGAATATAATTTTTCACCTTTGATTTAAATTTATATTTTCATGATGGCTACAAACAAGGAAAACTTGTAAAAGACAAATAATTTTTTTTATCTCGGGGAAAACCGGGAAATGTCGTGGAATTTAATCCAAAATAGGCAAAGTCAAAGAATTTAAATATTTAACTAATTTTTATTTAAAACTAAGAGATTTTGTGTCTCACTGTTAACAAAAAGCATTGTCTCGATACATTAAATAATGAACAAAAAGATCTTATAATAATGTTGATGTTCAGTATCCATTAATATGGTTTTTTGGAAATGTGGGATCAATTCAATAAACGATTTAAAATTGCCACTTTCCAAGAAAAACTGTAAAAATTTTAAGCAGGGACTATTTAAATGCTGTCTGGGAGAATCAGAGAATTTTATGATAAAAGTTTTGTAGCCACCCTGATTTTGCTATTGTTTAAAACTAATAACTCATATAATATATAGGTTGGAAAAAAACGACTCTTGATAATCCTTAAGTCTCTTGATGAAAGCGTATAGATTATATATATAGAGAGAGTGACTCTATTGATGTATTTGCTTCTACAGACTTCTCTCTCTTCTGTCCTTTTTATTTTACAGCCCAACAACGTTTTACTCTCGCGAGTATTTATAGAAAGATCGATTTTGGACGTCTTTTTTTTACTTTTAGCGAGACACTTTTATTTTTGCAAGGAAGATTTTAATACTTTTTTTTCCCTACCTGCTCCGATGGGCGCTTGTTCTAAGGCGTCACTCTCTCAATAGCCTGAACTGTCGATGGTGAGAATATCAGGGTTTGAATTTCGTTCGGGAATAGGCTATTTACCGAAAGTGATTTTTCCTAATTAGTTTTACAATTTCCATGCATATGCGGGTATATTTCCTCTAAAGTTAACCTACCTAATTCCTAACATATTAGCTTTTTTTAGTGCATATGGGAAAACCCCGAATGGGTAATAATAATAATAATTATTATTATGTGTAATGGTAGGGTGATTGCGAGATGGATTAATGGAGGACTTACAGTTTATCGTGGAATCCGAACCACGGTGGAGGCCTGGAATTCCCCAACGGGTAATTAGATGTGGGTGCTTAAAAAAAACTTTTTTTTTAAATATCATCTTACTACCCGTTTAGGTTATCAATATATTTACATTTATGGGTTTTAAAATAGGTAAGAAGAATACAATATAAATGTATCTGCATTTCGGGAAAAACCAACAACTTCAGTAAACTCTGCTTGGATTCGAACTCTGATCTTCCCGTAGCTCAGAAAATCAGACTGGGTGAACCGACATTTACTCTGTGTAACCATTAGTGTAAATTTTAAGACGCAGGCTCTCCTTTGTGTGAGAGTTTTTGTGATAGTTTCATTAACGCTTGTACTCCTACTAAAGTCTGTTCAGTGTAGGAATTGTTTTCTGAAAGGCCTTTTTCTCTACCAGAAGTCTATTATATAGTAGGATATTTGTAGGAAAAAAGACCTTTCAGAGAGTAATTCCTACCGTGAATGGAGTATACAAATTTATGCATTAATACCAATATCATATTTTTTTCACCGCGCTTTATTACCCATATGTGCTATTTGCATTTAATTACGTTAATAAGGTAGAGATAAAGGTAGAATTTATTGAGATTGTACCCACGCACCAATAATTTCTGCGCTATAAGCATGCATATATATATATATATACTTTTCAATTCAGGTCTTTGAAAATGAATTTTATTCTTATTCTCTTTGGTAGAAAAAGATGTTTCTCTACTCTCAATCTTTCTGTATTAGTGTTCCCAGTTCCTGATTAAGTAACAGTGGCTATTATTTCATTTATGATGTTTGATGTAATGTTACTACAAATATGTATATATATACTCCATTCACGGTAGGAGTAACTCTCTGGAAGGTCTTTTTTCCTACCAATATCCTACCATATAATAGATTTCTGGTAGGGAAAAGGGCCTTTCAGAAAACAATTCCTACGGTGAACGGACTTTACCTATTATTTCTTTTCACTAATCTTACAAGTTTTTTTAGTAAATGTTTGTTTTTATGATAAAAGAGGGAGAAAGTCAGTGCGGTGCACCATACCATTTTTTTTCCCACGTACCCTTGGCCTCAGCCGAAATGGTTTGAAGGGTCTCGTTAAAACTTGACATTTGAATGTTATTTGGTCGTACCTCAATGTAATTAGTAATTTTGATTCTAGCTCCAAAATTAAGGGAAGTTTACCGATGACTGTTTTTGAAATTATTAAAGATTTTCCGAAAAAGGGCTTCAACGATTTTGTTCAAAATTGATATATTGTGGTTGTTTTACATTGTAAACAGCAGCGTGTACTTATTTAGTCTATAGATAACTTGATTTAATGATAGTTTACTGATTTTTGAAAATTTAAAAATTTTCAAATGTGGCCACAACAAATTTTTGTTCATTTATATTTGAAGAATGTTTCATATGATTATGTTTTGTTTTTTTTAGTAAAATTTTATTTAAGTAAGCTTACTGCTAACCAGTTTTTAACATTAACATCACAAACTATAATATACTAAATTAGTTATTAAATACAATCGTGTCGTAACATTTTATTTGGTTTTTCAGCCTGCGCCGTGGTCCAGGGGCGAATGTTCAGGACAGCAGTGGATATTCGGCCCTCCACCATGCTGCCCTCAACGGACACAAGTAAGTTTTTTATATATATTTTTTTTAGTGCCGCGTCTTACTCCCTCCTTTTGGGTTATACGCGTATTTACTAAGCTAATGTGCTAGGTATGATGTAGCTATAATTTAGTGGAAGTGTATCCGCATTTGCGTGAAAGGAAAGTGGAGAACCATTTAGGGAAGTAAAAAAACACCCAGAATACTGCCAACTGGGATTCGAACCCCGATCTCCCAGTCATTGGCAGTCCAGTCTATTGTGATAGTGAAGCCTTAGCCCAGTAGTCTCAACTCAAACTAAATGAAGAGCTTGCCTCGGTGTCGTAGTTGGCTAACGCGCTAGTCGTGCTGAGCTCGACTGCTGAGGACGGGGAGATCGAGGTCCGAACCTCGATCTCCCTCGTCCTCAGCAGTCGAGCTCAACACAACTAGCGCGTTAGCCAACTACTCCACCGAGGCGGGTGCGTCTGATCTAGTTGCAGTAAAGCTTTGCCAAGCACTGTACTGAACAAAGGAGGGTCCGTCCATTCCCCTTGGGCGATTACCCTTATTAGAAAGAAATCGTTCAAGGTTGCTTTCACTGTCTTAAGAAATTGCAGCTCCTGACGGTGGGATATTGTAGGAATTGTCCTGTTCGCAACTTAATTTTTTTTATGTCAGAATCATAAATCCTTAAAAAAAAAAGTATTGTTACCCTGGTTTGGGAAAGTGAGAAAGATAAGTGAAGCTCCGTATGTCCCCCACAGTGACTCATGAATGAAAAAAATGTTAAAATTAAATATATATTAAATTATTCAATATTTGAGAGGAAATGTAACATTATTTGAAGTGAAGGGAATTAGGGAGACCGGCTAGGAAAAAAACCACTCTTTGTAAATCTGTCTGGAATTTTAACCTTGACCTCTCTGACACTGAAAAAAACAAAACAAGATATTTAATCCGCGTGGTCACCAATTCAGGTCTATTCTAGCTATTTGATTATATTTATAATCGTTAATGTATATTTAAACTATTTAAAAAAATATATTGTGTGTGAGCATAAAACTTCAGGCCGGGTAGTAATATAAAAGTATTGCAAATAAGCTGGTTGGATGCCGTGAATTTGCAAACCCTGCCTCAGACCGCTTAACCACCGAAGTGGGTCGCAAGTAATTTTAACCAGAAAGGAACTAACTCTACTTGATCTATAAACAATGTGGAATAACGTTAGGAAAAATAAATCTAGAAGATACAATGATTTTTATTGTTTTATGCACTGTCGAAAGTGAAAGTTTTCAAATAGTATAATTTTTTTTTACATTTATTTGAGGTATCTAACATGCACTTTCCGAGCCGACTGAGTATATTAGCCCACGGCTTATTAACTAACTTAAATCTAGAACAGACGCAAAATCCAGTCCCCGGCCGTTAATTTATCGCTGTAAGAGGACAAACTCACACTTCCACATTTATTAAAATATTTTTTGTCATACCGGGAATCGAACCTGGGACCCTTAACTCACTAGACAGACGTGCTGCTGACTGAGATAACATGTCGGTCTTTAATAGTAAGTAATTTGACGTGTTTATATATTAATAAATAAGTAATAGTATAAGTAATTTTAATTGGATATGGGAAAATTAGTTCACTTTTGGGAATAGTTCAAAGTGAACAAAGATAGAATATGCTGCCGATATTGGCGTTTCTAAAACATGTGATCGGAACCTGCTTTGATCGACAACAAAAAATTAGTAGATGTTCTCAAACACTCAACTTCGGTGCCAATCTCAAATTTTAGCTGGATATAAGGGGAGAATGTGTGGGTGGGTATCAGCCCAAAGAGCCACACTCCCCTTTTTTTTACACCATTTAATGTTTGATATTTAAAGTAATAGTAAAAAAATGTATTCATTCCATGTAGTTGAGGTAGAATTTCTTGATTTGTAACTTGCTTTTTTCTAACTAGGTGAAATTAAAACACCAGTTTTACTAGTTTCTTTGATCTCCATATTTAATAAATCTAATAAAGTAAAACTGTGTTGGGTTGTAATTTAATACGATTATTCTTTGGACTAGGTCCCAATGTTTATTGTGGTGGTTTTAAAGAGAAATGGTGCAGCTCTTACTGACCTGTGTGTTGTATATGTTTTACAGAGAAGTGGTGCAACTCCTACTGACCTTTGTCTTGTATATGTTTTAAACAGAAGTGGTGCAACTCCTACTGACCTGTGTCTTGTATATGTTTTAAACAGAAGTGTTTTTACAGAGAAGTGGTGCAGCTCCTACTGACCTGTGTGTTGTATATGTTTTACAGAGAAGTGGTGCAGCTCCTACTGACCTGTGTCTTGTGTATGTTTTAAACAGAAGTTGTATAGCTCCTACTGACCTGTGTCTTGTATATGTTTTATAGAGATATGATGCAGCTCCTACTGACCTGTGTGTTGTATATGTTTTACAGAGAAGTGGTGCAACTCCTACTGACCTGTGTGCTGTATATGTTTTACAGAGATATGGTGCAGCTCCTACTGACCTGTGTCTTGTATATGTTTTACAGAGAATCGGTACAGCTCCTACTGACCTGTGTGTTGTATATGTTTTACAGAGAAGTGGTGCAGCTTCTACTGACCTGTGTCTTGTATATGTTTTACAGAGATATGGTGCAGCTCCTACTGACCTGTGTCTTGTATATGTTTTACAGAGAAGTGGTGCAGCTTCTACTGACCTGTGTGTTGTATATGTTTTACAGAGAAGTGGTGCAGCTCCTACTGACCTGTGTGTTGTATATGTTTTACAGAGAAATGGTGCAGCTCCTACTGACCTGTGTCTTGTATATGTTTTAAACAGAAGTGGTATAGCTCCTACTGACTTGTGTCTTGTATATGTTTTACAGAGAAGTGGTGCAGCTCCTACTGACCTGTGTCTTTGTATATGTTTTACAGAGAAGTGGTGCAGCTCCTACTGACCTGTGTGTTGTATATGTTTTACAGAGAAGTGGTGCAGCTCCTACTCACCCACGAAGCTTCCACCAACATTGTCGACGTGAAGGGTTCGTCCCCCCTCCACCTCGCGGCATGGACCGGCAACGTAGACATCGTGCGTCTCCTGCTGTGCCATGGACCCTCTGTGCCAAACGTCAACCTCACAGTAAGTCCCTCGCCATAAGCTACTTGCGACATAAACGCGGTGTGACCAGGACGCCAGAGCGTCAAGAAATATTATTTATATGGGAAACCCAAATACGCCCACGTCGGTGATCTGGTCGCTGCGACAAATGTCGCCGCCAGAACGTTAAGCAATGTTTTCTATATGGAAGACCCAAAGTATATTCCATTCACCGTAGGAATTGACTTCTGAAAGGCCTTTTTTCCCTACCATAAATCTACTATATAGTAGGATATTGGTAGGAAAAATGACCTTTCAGAGAGTAATTCCTACCGTGAATGGAATAGAGATCGTGTTTGCGACTGGCTGTAATTGCGTTAGAGTATGGGTACCCTCATTATATAACAAGGCATTGCGTGCTGGCGACCCGTTTGTGAGGACCAAGTCACAAGTACATATAAGAATAGCCCAACCTTTGTTGGTGGCTAGCTCTGAGAGTTTAGTATCTAAGAGTACATGCTCCCACGAATAACGCTTAACTGATGTAGTTAACACAGATTTAACCATATATTGTGTTGTGATGATGTTTTTTTGTACTACTTTGTTTTTTAAACAGTGGCATTGAGACCATTGGAACAATTTCTCAGTGTTTCAATAAAAATTACAGCTTTGAAATATAACTATTTTAAAACGAAACAAAATATTATATGGATCTCTCTGCCGTGAGTCAAGTGAAGAATTCAGAAAACCGCACTTTGATACTTTAATAGTTCAATCGTAGTATCATATCTAATTTCCTGGTCGTAAGATCATGGGCGGCGGGGACATATTTTCGTAGAGGGGAGGGGGGTAGGTTTTTTTGGCAAAAAAAAAAAGGGATATTTGTATGACTTCGACTACTAAGCCAAAGAGGAGTCCGGGGAGGGGAGCCTTCCCAGGCAAATGTTGGGAAATTGGATGCCCTTATAAGATATATAAAAAGATCCTCGTACTTCTTTCCATACAAGATAATTGGAGTGGTCCTCACCTATACAATTTTTGAAATTTGGATGCCCCTTAACCTACATCGGTGAGCACATGGGTTAACGCATCACTCCTCATTATATACTATATTTCCGCTTATGGGGACACAGAGGTTTGAATCCCCACCTAAGTGCGAGTGTGGGTACCTTTCTTTTAAAAAAATTATCAAAATTTCACTAGCATAATTAATGTATGTGTAAACCCGAACTAGTACAGCTACGGGGTGGTTGTGAAGGGGTGTGGGGAGTTAAATGAGTAATAATTTGGCGCTGTTTAAGGTGGGATAGAAAGAAACGCGAGAAAAAGCCAGTGTTTCTTGCAGTGTTTATAGCAACACACTTTTTTGGCCAAAAATTTAAAAAAATATTGCTCCAGTACAAACATATAGTTTAATTTTTTTCACATAGTGACCTCAAAATATCTAGAATATCTGTCAAGGTTGTTCTATAATTCAATGACAAAATTTTCTTTTCATTTAAAAAGTGTGTTAGATAATGCCACCATATTCATGCCAGATATTCAGGAACTGTTGATATTACCATGTGAAGAAAATTAAACTCTATGCTTATACTGTAACAGTATTTGATCTATTTTGGCAAAAAAAAAAGGTTTTGCCATAAAAACTGCAAAACCACTGGCGTTTTCTCGCATACCCTTCCATCCCACCTTAATAACGAACCATAATGAATAGGGTAAGCGTAAATGAAATTCACCATTGTTCCCCTGAAATTAAGGCGCGAAACCACATTTTATATAATAATACCACACTTTTAATATATTAACAAGCTCGTTAGGAAGAACTATTAATTGTTAAGTTAAAACATTTTGCTATTGTGTGAAGTTGAGTTTCCCAGGTTTAATTCCTGGCATGACCGAAATAATAATCATTGGTGAAATTGGGGTTTTCCCTTTCACAGTGATGAATTAAGTTTAGGGGCATTGGCTGTTGTGTACCTTCTAGGGTCAAGTTAGTTTGCAAGTCATTTGCTGATATACTCATTCGTTTCAGAACTAATATTTTAGACCTACTCTAATAAAATATAAATAAATATTAATTTAAATTATATAATTCAATATTTTTATACACATTTATTTCTCTCACCAGCCGTCCTAGCTATTCGAATTTTTATTATTTTACTGGGATGATGAAGTTATAAATGAGAGGAATTGTACCCTCATTTGCGTGGGGGGAGTGTTGCAAACCATTAAGGGAAACCCCACCTCTTAATATACCCAGCCGTGATTTGAACTCTGTCCTACCCATCATTGGCAAACTAAACTAGACGATGTAGATGTTTACTCCTCGCGCTAATATATGCGGTAACCTTTTATTTTAGTGAAAACAAATTTCAAATTTGATACTTAATAGAGCAGTTTAACCGAAAGCCGTTTTCTTTTCATAGCTTACGTCTTACTAAGGCATTGGCCGCCTCTGTTCACAGCGCTATTCGTCAAAACAACGCCATTTGTTAAGTTATGTTTTCTAAAATTAGTGTTTTAAAAGTGTTCTATGATTCACCGCATTTATAAAAAATCATTGTTAAAAATTGCTATTGGATTCACCAAAGTTAGAAGAATCATTGTTTAAAAATGCTCTTGATTCACTAAATTAAAAAAAAATCAATGTTCCAAAATGCTCTTTGTTTCACCAAACTAAGAAAATCAATGTACATAAGTGTTCTATGCTTCACCACATTTAGAAAAATCAATGTTCATAAGTGCTCTATGCTTCACCACATTTAGAAAAATCAATGTTTATAAGTGCTGTTTGTTTTGCAAAATTTATAAAAATCAATGTACAAAAGTGTTTCATGATTTACCATATTTAGAAAAATCAATGTTCAAAGTGCTCTTTGTTTTGAAAAATTTAGGAAAATCAATGTACAAATGTGTTCTATGATTTACCACATTTAAAAAAATCAATGTTCATAAGTGCTCTTTGTTTCACCAAATTAAGAAAAATCAATGTGCAATAGCTCTCTTTGATTCTCCAAATTTAGAAAAATCAATTATCACTGCTTTTAGATTCACCAAATTTGAGAAAAAATAAATTTAGTGCTTACTCTCTGGTAACTTATTCCTCCGTTTGATGTCCTCTCTTGGCCCTAGTCTTCTCTTTCAAACCTTCCTCTATCCTGAAGTACGTGATTAAGAAAAGGTCACCCTCCATTTCCATCTCCTGCCCCCTTCACATCCTTTTCTTTCAGTAATCACCGTACACGGCTAGTCATCGCCGCCAGATGTTCTCGTCTTTTACCCCCTCTCCTCTTCGTTTGGTCTCACCCCCTCTCTCCACCCTTTTCTCAATGATCGACCCGATCAATGATCGGTCGCGTGAATAGCGAACGCGTCCTCCTCATCTTCCTCAGGCATTTAGCCCTCTCTTCGGTCACCGCAGGCCTCAGGGTCTAATTAGTGTAAATGTTCTGCCTTAGTGTCACGCAAGGAGGAATGAAGAGGGGGCGGGGGGGAGTCTCTAGTGCCAAGTGGTTTGTGAAGGGGGGAGGCGCGTGGAATGCAGTCTCTTG
>CABEEJ010006993.1:13056-24291 GCA_901482245.1 Timema douglasi | reverse complement strand
GGGGGTGTGACTGACGAGGGAAGCGAGAGAGGATGACTTGCCGCTTTGAATTTCCCGTGGGGGGGCCCTGGCACTGTACCCCAGTCGAAAATCTGGATAGTATGTACTAGTACAACACACAAAACAAATTACTTATCTTCTTAAGTCAACAAGCCCAAGGTTGGTTTGATGTAATTTCTATCCTTCTAGAGCTGGTCACTCACTCAGACCTTCGGCTGGCTAGTGCTGCCTGCACCATCTGGTAGAAATCACTTGTACTAGGAGAGTTCAAGTGTGGTGGCTCCCCTTTGCCTTCCACACTGAATTTCTATGAGCTAGCGCTGAAGGGCCTACCAATTTTGCTGGGAAAGGTATTTTCATATATACCTTCTGGGGTTATTTTACGTGCCACATGGGACCGACGGATTTATTCACCCTCCGAAGGAAGTTGCGCTACAGATTTGTAACGTTCGAGGACAATCTGGGCTTGAACCCACGAACATCGAGTCTTGAGGCGAGCACTTTAACCCAAGAGCACCGAAGTCGACAAAGTCACATATGCACACATGTATTTTAACTTATGCACATAACATAACGAACTTCTTAAAAGTTATCACAAATGATTTTGTCCGAATTGGATGATAACTGCTGCTACGGTACGAATCCGGATAGTCGGGGGTTCACTGTAATTAATAATATTTAGCACCGCGTCTTACTACCCGTTCGGGTTATACGCTTTAAGTACTAATTAAGCTAATAGATTAGGAATTGGGAAGGTTGAATTAGAGGAAGTGAACCCACATTTGCGTGGAGGGAGAGTAGAAAACTATTTAGGAAAAACCTCCCCCAATTCACCCGACCGAGATTCGAACCTCGATCTCCCCGTCCTCAGCAGTCTAGCTCAACGCGACAAGCGCGTCAGCCAACTACGCCACCGAGGCGGGTCTCACTGTAATTATAAAGTCTGCCTACTAACCTATTAGTCTAGGGCTATGTTCTCAATATGGACAGCACTTTACCATTGTTAATGAAAATAACCTTTTCCTCTTTTAGTCGGTGGCGTGTCGTGGAGCTTTGCCATAGTAATCAGAGCTTGTTGAAACCACACCTTCCGATATGTTATTACCTGCTATCTCCCCATTTGACCCATCATACACATATTCTGCTCTACGTACCTCACCTGGGAATGTATCTCCGTCGATACCTGACCAATGAGTGTTCTGAGTGAAGTACAGTTTAACTTAACACTGCATATCCTGACAACATTTTTAGTTAATATTAAGTTCTTTGGGGTTTGATTGTTGTGTATCCTAGTATTAATCAGGACAAATGACCGATAGCGAACCCTCCGGAACTAGAGCGTACAAACAATTTCATAGTTCTTGAGAAGTCCCGACACATTTTGGTATCTCTCAGTTTTCTCCCCATAGTCCACCTTGTTATTCAGTCAAGACTGGTTTTTATTCTCAACAGACCAGGCCAATTGAGTGGCTCGTTTGTCTGTATTTGACTCTCCATAGAAAGGAAGGGAGGGTATATTCCATTCATGGTAGGAAATACTCCCTGAAAGGTCTTTTTTCCTACCAATATCCTACTATATAATAGATTTCTGGTAGGAAAAAAGGCCTTTCAGAAAATAATTCCTATGGTGAACGGACTATAGGAGGGGGGCTGGTTTCTATTTGTACCTATAGCGTTGAGTATAATTTTACACTAGTTTTATTCCACTGGAATTTATCCAAATAATGGTTGCATAGTTGGTTTAGTAGGCAGATTCTCTCCAACTGTAAATTGGAAGATATTATTCGAACTAGTGATTAACATAAATAATAATACTCCTCTAACCGCCCTGCTCCCCTAGATTAACAGACAACCACGCTAGCCCCCTTGCTATGCCCACCTCCCCGCCCCCCCTTTTTTAAAATATAGGAAACCCATTGTCAACCACCAACATGGATTGAAAGTCACTAAAATTTGGCATTGTAAAAATGGGTTTTATTTAATTTATTCATTAAAATTTGTTCAAAAGCCTTTAATAATGCTTCATTATGGGTTACTGAATAATTTATCTTTACAGCATTAATTAAATGGACTAACAATTAAATATTATTGTAGTATTTTTATCTACGCCGTTGTGCCAATATTAATTTCCAGTTTTCAAATAATATACTTTCTTTGAAAATCAGAGTACGTGGTCGGGAATCTACAGTCAAATTTTCATTGAAATGTCCTTTCACAAAATAAAATCACATTTTCTTTTGGCTATTTTTTTTATTACAGTTATTTTAAAGGTATAGTTTATATCTCTCAAAACAGTTGCAGATAACATGGTCTGACACATGAATATGTGAAAGTAGATCTATACTCCATTCACGGTAGGAATTACTCTCTGAAAGCTCTTTTTTCCTACCAATATCCTACTATATAATTTCTGGTAGGGAAAAAGGCCTTTCAGAAAACAATTCCTACGCTGAACAGACTTTAGTAACTTTTCTAGGTGTCAAAAAATGCCTTTCCCATGAGAATAGGACTTATGGGGATAGCACTTCTGAAGCTTCAAAACCATTAAATCAATCCACAGTAATTATCTTAGAATTTTTTATTATGCCCCTATTAAAAAAATAATTTTGTTTGGGAATCTTGCTATATATATGTTTCTAATCATTGTGATCCCTGTACTGTGACATTTAGTGTAAAAAATATTTGAAAATAAGATAATTTAACTTATAAAAAATGATTAATCTAAAAATGTTGATTGATACTTTTAATTCCATTTTAGTGGGAAACTTATTTTGAAATAAGAAACTTCTTGAATAACGCAAGATATCTTGACGTCAGCAACGTTCTCCGGTGCTTAGGTAGGCGTCTCTTTTAAGTTGGTTTGTAAGTTGTTTGTTGATACATTGCTTTGATTAGAAATTATAGTCTAAATACTTAAAATAAAATCTAATCCACGACATCACGCACAAACTATATACTCTGTTCAACTCTTCAAGACTTACAAATACCCACAATTTTTAAATTATTTATTGACATCTTCTAAGAAGAGATGTCTTTTTTATTAATTTTTGAGTCTGATTCCAACTATTCCCTCCGTTTATTTCCATCGCGTTAATTTTACAGAACTCACAAAAGAAAATTTGAATTTTCACATATTACTAAAATTCGTATATGAAAATAGAACAAAATTTATTTACCACTTTTTTATTCACCCATAATTAAAAACACTATCAAAAACCAATTCATTTCACACACGTTTTAGCACAAACTTGGTATGACAAACTCGAAAATAAATTGAGCTCAATCTGTTAAAATAATGTTCTACTGTACTCTAAAGGTCAAGAAACAAATGACTAAAAGAAGTGTTGCCAACATGTGAAGATTTAGCTATACTAACCGAGTCACCGCCGCATGTTGGTGAAGATAGTGCCAACATTTACGGATATAGTGTGTTATGTGGTCAGCACAACGAATCCTCCGGCCGCTAATCTCAATTTTCTAGGCCGGAGCCGCTACTTTTTCATTCAATTAGCTCTTCATTTGTCCTGACGAGGTTGAGTTGACCCCGTTACAGACCCACTGGTTCACAGAAAAATCTGGAAGCGCTGGGAGTCGAACCCGTGATATCTGAATCTGTAGCCAGGAAATTTGACCACTAGATAACAGAGATGGTCAATCCTAACATTTTTATTTATTACCGCGTATTACTACCTGTTGAGGCTACACACAATTACTCCAATGTGGTAGGGATGAGGAAGGCAGCATTTAAGAGGTAATCTACAGACATTTGCGTGGAAAAAGAGTGGGAAACCATTTAAGAAAAAAACATCCTCAAGGGACCCGACTGAGATTCGAACCCCGATCTACCCGTCATCTACATGCTAGTTTAACACCAGAGTGACGCCTTAGACCATTCGGCCACTGAATCGGATAAGCCTATACCGTGTTTATGGTAGGAATGGTGGTCTTAAAGGCCTTTTCCCCTGCCAGAATTCTACTACATATTATGATTTTGATAGGAAAAGATAACTTTCAGCCCTTCCTTCCCACAATGGATCGGTTATAATTTAATACATTCAATAATACAAATCCTTGACATCAACATTAGGTGGGATGGAAGGGGACGCGTGAAAAGTTAAGTATGTTTGCGGTTTTTGTTCCAAAAGATCTTTTGGCCAAAATAGATCACATATTTCTCCAGTATAAAAATAAAGTTTAATTTTTTTCACATTGTGATATAAACAGTTGTTGAATATCTGTCAAGGGTGTCCTGGAATTTAATGACAGTTTTTTTAAATTCATTTATAAAGTTTATCTTCTATTGCCGCTATACTCATGACAAGTATTCAGCAACTGTTGATATCACCACGTGAAGAAAATTAAACTCTCTGTTTCTATTGGAGCAATATCTGATTTATTTAAAACAAAATAAGGTTTTGGTATAAAAACTGTAAAACCACTGGCCTTTTCTCGCGTCCCCTTTCAACCCCACTTCAAGTGATATATTAAAAAAAACTGTACGCGTTATATAGTGGTTGATATATCTGAAATCAGCGTTAAAAAAACTAACTTGGTTGTTAGTTTACTAACACAGAAAGCCATGCATACCAGTGTTATCCATTTAAGCATCAAACCCCAGTCTTCTTAGCTTAGACTAAAACCCTACCAGCCATGCTAACGAGGGGGAAGGGCTTGGAGTTAGTTGGCGGGGAGGGGGAACACTACACCCTCATAATCTCCTCTTACCACGTGACCACTGGCCGAGGGATGGCAGGTCCGGATACCAGTGCGTTATGATGCGTCGTCTCCATGGCAACGATCGGCATAACGCTGCTCTCCCCCCTGTACGTAGGCAGCTCGGCAGTACGCTACTGTATGAAGGATAGGTGGGCTGTGGAGGAGTAAGGAGGGGAAAACACTAGCTTCTTTTGCAGCGTCGTTTCCATATTTTATTTTATTTTGACAGTGGTCGGCATATTAGGGACGTATGACAGTGATTAGAAATTTAAATGATTCTTAAGGTGAGGGTGAAGGGAACGTGAGAAAAGGTCAGTGTTTTGGCAGTTTTTATAGCAAAATATATTTTGGCAAAAATAAATCAAATATTGCTTCAGTAGAAACAAAGGCTTATAGTTTAATATTCTTCACATAGTGATATTGACAGTTGTTGTATATTTGTTAAAGGTGACCTGGAATTTAACGACTACTTTTTCTCTAAAAAGTTTCTCAATTAATGCCTATATTCTCATGACAAGTATTCAACAACTTTTGATATCACTATGTGACTAAAATTAAACTCTTTTGTTTGTATTGGAGCTTTATTAATTTTGATTTACTTTGAGCAAAAAATGTTTTAATATTAAAAACTGCAAAAGTACTGACCTTTTTTATTCTTCATCTATGAATTATCACCTCTGTGTTCTAGTGGTAAGAATGTCTGTCTATAGTGTCATGGCGGCTACAAACAGGGAAAACGGGGAAATGTCAGGGAATTTAACTAAAAATAAGGAAAAGTCAGGGAGTTAAGAATATGTCTAAAATATCCCATTAATTTCGCATTTAAACACTAAAACAAAAGTTAATAATAACTAAATAAATAAACATTTTAATTTTTAAAATAACTATTAAAACCGTTTATCTTTAGCAGATACAAAATTGTTAATATGTAATTAATCATAAATAAACAAAATTCATCATCCACCATTAAAACTGGAAATATGTAATCAGGGAAAATTGAGAAATGTTGCTTGAAAAACCTAGAAAAGTCAGGAAATTTTGTAAAATATGTTTTGTAGCCACCCTGAGAGTCAAAGGTCCCGGGTTCGATCCCCAGCACCTCCAGATTTTTTTTGTGAAGCAGTGGGTCTGTAACGGGGTCAACTCTACCTCGTGAGGATTGAAGAAGCACCTTGAATGGAAAAGAAGCGGCTCCATTTATAAAACTGAGATTCACGGCTGGAAGGATCGGTGTGATGACCACATTAAACCCTTTATCCGCAAAAGTTGGCACTATCTTCGCCAACAGATGGTGGCCGTTCTGTTGACATGGTTCGATTTTGTGCTTACGCCATGGAGGTTTTTTTTTTGCCAATGAACAAATCTTGACAGTTCATAGTTTTTCCTAAACGCTTCAAAAGGTTTTGTTCAAAATTGATCATCTGGAAGTGTGTAAAAGTGCGAATCCAGCCATCTACAATCGCATACAAATTATTATAATAAACATACACACAAACAATATATACCTATATATATCAGAACGATGCTATATTCACATATACATATATATATATACATGTGTGTGTATGTGAGTCTAGCTTCATCCTGATGTATTTACCATCCATTCAGAGCAGCGCGCGCACTCATGTTTTCTGCTGGTTAGTGTTGCCCGCACCATCTGGGATAAAACACATGTACTGACATGGCGTTATTTTACCCATTGCTTTCCGCTCTAAATTCCATGGGTCAACGATAAAGAGTATATGAATTTGACAGGAAAGGTATTTTCATATACCTTCCAGGGATATCTTATATGCTACAATTGACACGGCATCAACGGTTTTACTTTTCCTCCGAAAGAAGGTGTGCAATAGATTTTTATCACTTGGTAAAAATCCGTTGACCCCTTCTGGGTTTGAACCAACTAACATATTTTTATCAGGTAGCACATTGTCCCAAGTCTACTGAGACCGTTATTCATACATACATACATACATACATGATATAGATATTTATTTGTGTGTGCTCAGAAGTTTGCTGGGTCGACTCAACCAAGGGCTTT
This sequence comes from Timema douglasi, assembly GCA_901482245.1. Lineage (NCBI taxonomy): Eukaryota > Metazoa > Arthropoda > Insecta > Phasmatodea > Timematidae > Timema > Timema douglasi. Next base: position 17,534 of record CABEEJ010006993.1, on the reverse strand, counting down.
GCCGGGTCGTGATTGATTTTTGAAATGAAAAAACTGGGAAAACACTGCAAATTTTGCAAATTCTAATTTAAATACTGAAATATTTCTGAATTTGATGCAATATTTAATCGAAATAATTAAATAGTAGATCTTTGGATATAAAAAAATATAACTAAAGAATTAATCTCGATGGTTCGAATATGCCTTACGCCCCTTTGAAGCATTGGAAACTGAAACGTCATATTTCCCCATTGAGCCTATATCATCATGTTTTAATCGTCAGTTGTATATCTCTACATTAGTCAGTTTGATGAAAAAAATAATCTTGTTCTTCTACACTTCAATCAAGTTTTCTGGATTAAATGTGAACCCCTTCTAGAGAACCTGGAAAATACAGGGAATCTTGGGGTAAGAAAATAGTGGCAACCCTTATTTACAAAAATACAGGAAACGAATAGTTTGTGTGTGATACGAATACTGTTTATTTTATTTTATAAATGTGCAAATTTGCATATAGAATGTTGATGTTCCTCTTTTACCTTCGTTGACATGTTTGTATGTGTGATGTGTAGGAGGAGCAAAAAAAAACTGACGAAAGAAAATTAAAGGAATATTCCGTTGTTTTGTGAAAAGTGTAAAAAGTAAAGAGGGCGGTTTTGTTAAAAGTGGAATGAGAAAGATTTTACTTTTTACAAAACGATGAAAACGTGATCATAATACAAATTTCTTTTTTTTTTATATGAATTATGTTCTGTTCTTAATATATTCAGAGAGACGAAAACGTAACTAATATACTTCATGCTAAACAGAGTAAAAAAAAAACACACGTCAAAATGAGAAAGAGGAGTAGGGGAGGGAACGTTTTTAGAAGAAAGATACGTGAAGGTAGTTTTATTAGTTTGTGTAAGCATTTATTATTGTGTAAGCCTTCACACTTAGCATCCGTGGCTTCGCTATATTCGTAATGCTTCAGGATGTTCGGGATGTAGGGAACGCGAGAAAAGGCTTGCAACTTTCATGGCAAAACATTTTGTTGACCAAAATAAAAAATAATGCCTCAGTAGAAACATAGAATTTAATTTTCTTCGCATGATGATATCAACATTTCTTGAACACCTATCTGTCATAAACATCGTAGCATTATATAACAATGTGTTTAAACGGAGATAAAAAGTTGTCATTAAATTACAGGACACTCTTTAAAAGATATTCAAGAACTTTTTGGTATCATCATGTGAAGAAAATTAAACTTTATGGTTGTACTGAAGCAATATTTTATTTATATTGACCAATAAATGTTTTTAATATGAAAACTACAAAAACCCTATTCTTGTCTCGCGTCCCTTACATCTCCATCTTAAAGAAGCTATAAAAGCAGAATGACAACATTGGGGGGAAAAAAAAAGTCTCCGTATTTATCTCAAATTCGTCAAGCTTTAAACCACCGGTAAAAAAAAAAGGTGTAAAATTAAGAACGTATGGCTTTGCGCATTAAAATTACTTTTATTAATGTTTTTATCTGTAAGAATAAGGCTCATTACAAAGTTTATCCGAAGATTGTGACTTTTCAAAACTGTTGGTTTAGTTCTGTTTTAGGTTCACATTAATGTCATTTTCTAACCTGACACCCGTGGTCACGTGGTTTCAAACGTCCCTTCATAAGTTATTGCCATGTCAACCAATATGTTCTTCATCTATCATTTTGATCAAATAATATTATTTATTAAATACCTGCGTTGGATTGTGGGAGGGTCTCCTCACAATAGATGTCAAGGAGTTTTTCTAAACATTGAATCCCTCCTTAAGAAATTTCAAGGTCTTTACTTTACAACACTTTCGGGTAGAGAAAGTATTGTGATCGTCAAATAATCGACCTCAATATTTTGATCGATGTCGACGGTTTATGACCTCCTCAACACGAAAGAGTGTTTTTTTGCTGTGCCGTCTCTTACTGGTACTAGAGCCAAAACCATTTTACTGATCTGGCTAGAACTTATCTAGATTCTGAAAATTGAAAAATGATACCTAGACACGGGAATCTAACCCGTGTTCAGGTGTCATTTTTCAATTTTCAGAATATGATATCTTGATGGAGAATTCATCTCTAAAAGCACAAATAATAGCTTCGGCTATTTGATTCTTGTTATCTAGGGTTTAGAACTATTTAACCCTACAACTAAGGGAAGTTTACCTTAAGGTGACAAAAATCTATTTTTATCTAAGTTGACTCTTAACGAGTTTGATTAAATATCGTATCTAGGCTCTGCAAACAAAATTGTAACGCCTAGTATTGGAAAGATTAGCCTGTACTAATGTACCGTTTCCCAGGGGACGCCCTAATGTACTAATCGTACATCCTTTCCGTGGAGGTTCTTTCCATGTCCCTATGAGGCGAGAGAGGATGGTGATAGTGAGTATGAGGGTGTGGAACCAGTGGAAATACAATCTAACTTAAGCCTAACTAACCAAACCATGGTGACCGTTGGAGTGATTCCCTTTTTGGGGAAAATACCAATCATGATACGCGCATTTGTACAGTTTTCTTTGCACATTTGTCGGCATAATGCCATACTGAGTTGAAGGTGGCTGCGTTATCAGATATCTCGTGGTCTAAATTGATCACACAAATATAGCTGATGATTTCCGCTCGACCATCACAGACTCTGTCTTAAGGGGTGAGTGGTCAGAGTATTGGAGTACTAAGACAAAGGTCCCGGACTCGATTTCCGGGTCCAGATGCCTTTTTTCAATTTAAAGAATAAGTTTTTCTTGTGTTTGGGAAAGGTTGGGGTTTTTTTCTTAGCTTAATTGAAATGTCAGAATAGTGGCGTTAACCAATTCGGCTGATTCCCAAACTTGAGTGTGTATTTTATGTCGTTGATATTCCCCACACCCTCCCTCCCTTCAAACATTTGGTGAGCTGTCATCATCCTCCATGCATTTTTATATCCCCTTGTTGTATGGATGGTTTAAGGACGGTCGAAGGGGAGGGGAACTACCGGTGTGAGGGCAGTGGCGGTAATACACCGTAGTCTGCATGGGGGCAGTGGCTCCGGCCGGAAAACTGGATTAGTCGACGGAGCGAAGTGCCGGAGCGAACCAGATTTCATTTTGCGACCCCCTTCCACCCTTCCCCTCTCTTTCGCGTAATATTTCCACTCCGAAACACTCCTGCCTACTGAAGTTTTACTTTTGTTTCTAGTGTGTGTGGGTATGTATGTGTGTTAAAAAATGCAGGTTTTTTAAACTTCTGATGCTTCTATTAAATATAACCTTCACCAGTGGTCACGTGGACTTACGCGTCAGTCTCGTCAGGTCTAGTTTGCCAGTTACTAGAATGTTGGCGCTTAGATCCCGTCCATATTTTTTTAACCAAATAGTTTCCCTTTCAAATGTGGCTACATTTAATTTTAATTCAACCTCCCTCGTCTTTAGTTTATTATTGTAAATATGAGAATATTCCGAACGTACAGTAAGACGTGGTACCCGCGTCGGTGGCGTAGTTGGCTAACGCTCTATTTGGGCAGACCCGAATTGCGCCAGTTATTAAGGGATTAAAAACTGTTTACTAATCCCGGACTCGAATTGCGCCAAGTCAAGTTTAGGTATTCGGTGAGGGAGGTGGGGGGGATGATACAAACAAAGACCATCGCAAACAATCTCTCCCTTAGATAAAGGAGTGTAAAAACGCCCTAAGTTCCCCCAACAAAACTTGTAACAGTAGTATTGACATCCCTCTGTCCAATACTTATTAATTGTCTCGACAACAGTGACTGACCCGGTGTATTTTTTTGTTTCTTTTCGGGTTTTGTATGAACTGTGATAATATTAGCGAGAATTATTGATATGGAAAGGATTTATAGTGAAAAGGGGAAAGTTCTGATTGTCTATAATAAATATATGTATCGACAGGTGAATCCATTAAAGTTGACGAGGGAAGAGAGGTGGAGATGCACTAAAAAGGACTGCAAGGCTAAAATATCTACTCTTGATGGTGGAAATATTTTCTCGTGGACTGAAAACGAACACAGCCACGAACCACTACTAGATCAAGAGTTGAACAGAAGATCCATTAGCAACGCAGTTAAGAGGAAAGCTGAAGAGATTGAAGTAAGGCATTCAAAGTTAATCCACACAGAGGTACAGACACAGAAAAAACTATAAAAACATTGACTTGCAAGGACATTAAATGTATCAGGAATAACATCAACTACACTAAACTAAAAACACTGCCAAAGTTGCCTAAATCTTCCGAAGAAATCCAATTTGCCATAGATTCAATTGAAATAAAAACTATTCAAGACAAAAACTTTTTATTGAGAAACGAAAAAGAGAAGGGGATCGTGATATTTTCTTGTGACTCGAATCTTGAGTATTTGTGCCAGAATGAAATTGTGTTAATAAATGGAACCTTTGAATACGCACCGAAACATTTTCTTCAGCTTTTTACTGTACATGGGTATTTCGAAGGGTCATACATACCTCTAGTCTTTTGCCTA
>CABEEJ010006993.1:0-11870 GCA_901482245.1 Timema douglasi | reverse complement strand
TAAACAATTTAGAAATGGAGAAATAGACAGATTAAGCGTAGTGAAGTGTGTGTCCTTCCAAAACTCCTTTGTATGACTTGTTTATATTATATTTGTTATACTATTATTTACCATACATATAGCTATTATTGACAATGTTTTAAAAACGTAAATTTCCCTTTGATATAATATTGTTTGGTTTTAGAGCTAAATATAGTTAACTAAATTATATTTTTTGACTTGTGTCCTTCTTACCGTCAGACATAGCATTAATATTTGTTTAAGTTCAGAGTTGGCGCAATTCGGGTCTTGTCTTGGGAAGGGGGGTATTGGCGCAATTCGGGTCCGGTCTGGGGGGGCACTTTTAAGCTCTTGGCGCAATTCGGGTCCGAGCTAAAAGAATTGGCGCAATTCGGGTGAGCCCCTCTATTTTCGTGCTGAGCTATACTGCCTAGGACGGGGAGATCGAGGTTCGAATCTCGCTCGGGTGAACTCGGGGTGTTTTTTCCTAAATGGTGCTCCACTCTCCCGCCACGCAAATGTGGGTTCACCTCCTCTTTATTCAATCTTCCCAATTTATAACCCACTAGCGTAATCAGTACTTAAGCGTATAACCCGAACGGGTAGTAATACGTGGAGCACTGGGCTTGAGGGGGGGATGGAGGACGGGTGCAAGTATTTTTCAAAATTTGAATGTGACATAGGCCTACATTTTCTAATTCGATTATATAAGCACACGAATTATAAACTAATTTAAATCTAGAACAGACACAACACCCAGCTCCCAGCCTTTAATTCATCACTGTGAAAGGGGAAACCCACATTTCCTAAACGACACATTTTTCAGCCATTTCTGGAATTTAATACTTGAATGAGTACTTTATTACTAGTAATGGTTTACAATAGCTAATGATTTTAGAGAACAAGATTAGGAAGGGCAATGTTGACGAGCATCCTCCAGTATCAAAACCGGGTCAAACTCATACCTCAGTGGGAAGAAGCGCTGCCGATTAAGCTAATATGTCGAACTAAGATAAGTACTTTATTTTTGTTATCACCGCGTTTAACTACTTGTTCATGTTATACGCATGTATGATAATTACTCTAATGGGGTAGAAATGAGGAAGGTAGCATTTTAGAGGTAATATACCCGCATTTGCGTGGAGGGAGAGTGGGAAACCATTTAGGGAAAACCACCCTCAATATAGCTAACCAGGATTCGAATCCCGATCTTCCCTTTATCACCAGCCCAGGCTAGCACGAGAGTGACGCCTTAGAGTTAGGCTATTCGGTCACTGAAACTGGTTATAATACTATTTTGATAAATGCTAACTCTTTCACTATACCGTTGAATGTATATATACTATATATACGTTCTACGACTATACTTCCTGAACACACACACTGTATCCTTGTATGATTCACAAAATAACATAACATAGAAAAAATATCATGATAAAACACACCCAAACCAACTTTTCAAATTTTTATATTGATAAAGATGGACGAATCTGCGCGCAATCCATAAATACTTTCTTCTAACCGGGATCTGTCGAAAAATAATCGGGTAATTTTCACTTCCCACCGTCCATTCTCGGAATCTGTCCAGTTACAGATTTACAACGCAGGATTATCGTTGATCCAGTTAGTTTTAACGGCTCTCCCCTCCTCAAAGCTGAGAAGAGAGATTCGTTGCGAAGACTTGTCTTCAATTGTTTTCATGCGATGTTTTGGACGTCGGCGATCGTAAGAGGATTACTTGATCCTGGGTTTATCTTGAAAAGAGTTAGGGGACTCAGGGGTTGGAAAGTAATCTTATTTCATGCTATTTAGATTTTTTTTCATTAATTTACAGCTCTGGCTATCAACGACTTTTAACTAATCCAAGGGAACATTCAGGTCATGCCACTGGGTATTTCTTATATTGTTTATATAGAATATAGAGGAAGAACACTGACAATTTCTGGAAACATGTTAGCCAAAAAATTTATGGTTTGATTTAAAACAAAGCACATCTAGACTGTTACACACCGCTACGACAAGTATATCTAAAACGACACCGCAATTATTAGTAGGTTATTAAGACACTACACCTACAATATTTATTTGTTTTGAAGACACTGCTGCATTGCGTCACCCAGTAGAGTCCAATTTTCATAGGCAGGGTCTCATAGCGGTCAAAATTGATAACATTTTACTATATTATAAGTGTTATTCTCGAGGTGTTGGTAATACAAGTGACGGCTGCATAACATGATTTGACACGTCATGAATACATGACATTATAACTGGTAACTTTTCTATCTGTCATATAAAAGGCCCTTCCCAAGAAAGTTGGAATGTACCATTGCACTACTTTCGTCATGTGGCTATCAGAACATTTCTTTGATCGTAGTGTAACTATCCGTTTTACGGTGGACGATAATTCCGATAACTACTATACTAACTAGGCACCGTGGGCGTTATACAGTCTGGATGAACCACGAGTTTTGATAGGCTTAAATCTCGAAGATTTGAGTGGTTTGTGGGGATGTAGGCCTATAGGGATAGGTGTTCTAAAGACATCCCCTCTTTATTGATGCTAAACATAGGTACTAGTCTATTATTATTATTATTATTATCACCGCGTCTTACTACCCGTTCGGGCTGTATGAACTTACGCTAATGTGTTAATGGTTGGGTGATTGTGAGATTAAATTAAGGACCTACAGTTTAACGTGGGATCCGAACCACGGTGGAGGCCTGGCATTCCCCACATTCACAGGTTGTGATTAATACACGTATTGTCAGAGGTGAAGGAAGGGTTTGGCAATCAGATAAATCTGTGCTGGGACTGAGGATTGAACCCCGGACCCCCAGCACAGAAGTTTGACACCTTACCCCTAGACCACCAGGTCACCTACTAGTTTATTACACAAGTGGTTACTCAGAATACGTTATCCTGTGATGCGGAAGCGTTCACGATATCGAGGAACCTCGAGATATGTCTAAAGGTTCGTTCTACCCCGCGCGACGAGGCCGCGAGATAGAGATTTCTATATCGAAACTCCTCTTAGATGGTTTTTAACATACTCTCAGCTCTATCTGTGTTAGATCATTACTCCTCTTCAACTGGAATGAAGCTCCGCTCCTGCTTATTATAAAGACAGATGGTAAATTAACGAGGTTCCACAGTTTTTTACATGGTACTTGCTGATTCCGGCATTATCATCAATCAAGGTACATCGGGCGTATGATGCTCGCTCGTGAACAGGATATGATTTAATATTTTCAGCAGGATGGTAGCCATACACTGCTTTAATTCAAAATAAACTTACAAGTGCGGAATAACACCTGGTTAGAATACACTTATAATATGCTCTTCCATTATGTTCTTATTGTTTGCAGATGAAGGACATCGAGACTGCACTGCGCTGCTAAGTACCGTCATAACACTGTCGTCATCCGGTTTTCAGAACACTTCTTTGACCTTTAGTTCTTATTGTTTGCAGACGAAGGACAACGAGACGGCCCTCCACTGCGCCGCACAATACGGCCACACCGCCGTCGTCAGTCAATTGTTGGAACACTCTTGTGACCCCACCATCCGCAACAGCCGTGAAGAGACGGCCTTAGACCTCGCAGGACAATACGGCAGGTCAGTTAATACAACTCTTTGTACCTATAAACACAATTATATTAAGCTTATGTAGAAGTAATCCAGCGCTAGTACGATTAGATTTTTTTTTATTGCCGTGTCTTACTACCTGTTAGAGCTGTCAAATATGGTAATTATGTGTCACGTAATGTTTATTCCCGATAGTCGACCCGCCGCTAAACTATGGTAATTACATTAACGACAAGATATGTTTTCGAATGACTAATTTAAATGGGAGTTGTTTTTGGTCTGCCTGGTGTATAGTTGGACTGTCATAGGATCAGGAAAAAAACACTTTATTTAACAGATTAAATAGTTATTAGATTTACTTTCAGTTATCAAGGTCCCGTTATCTACTTTAAAAAAAAAGCTGTAAGGTACAATTAATATAGTACGAGAACTTTAATCCAAGTGAGTTTCTCTAAATTTATTGTTCATGTTCTCTGAAAGTTTTTTTAGCGCTGACCATACTTTTATATTCTCAACCTCCATTTTTTCCTACTAATATAAAAAGATCAAAGCGGTTCTCAGATATAACTGGGGGTGAAATGTAGTAGAGGTTCTGCCATATAGAGGTTAGCAAAGCCCTCACACAGGATATGTTAATGTGGGTATGTAGGGATAGCAAGAAAATAACATTGTTTTTTCAGTTTTTATAGCAAAAAATTTTTGAACAAAATAAATAGAATATTGCTTCATCTGGAACATAGAACTTAATTTGCTTCACATGGTGGTATCAACATTTGTTGAATATCCGTCATGAGCATAGCACATTAGATGAGAAACTTTTTAAATGAAGAGAAAAAGTTGTTATTAAATTCTAGGACACCCTTAAACAGATATTCAAGAACTGTTGAGGACCCCTACCTCCCCACTTAAGAGCAGTGACCCGATTCGGTGGCAACGTGGTCTAACGCCCTACTCTCGTGTTGGACTACACTTCCAAAGACGGGGAGATCGAGGTTCAATCCCGGTCGGGTGCAGTGAGGGTGGTTTTACATAAATGGTTTTCCACTCTCCCCGCAAATGCGGGAGCACTTCCTCTAAATTAAACCTTCCTCATCCCTAACGCATTAGTGTAATTCGAATTAATGTGTATTACCCAAACGGATGGTGCTAAAAATAAATGGTACGAAACTCCGCACGGACTTTCTCGCTGTATTGTTTAAAAATTGAGATATTTACTCAGAAACTCGTAATATATGTGAAACGAAATAATATACACTAGAAAACCCAAACATAAATTGCACTATAACACACAACACATTTTTTGAGTCCCGGTTTTAAATTTCATAATTTTATTTTTAAAGAATGTTCTCATTTGTATGTTTGGACCAATAAAAATGATCGATTTTGGTGCGACATTTATTGTAAGAAAATGGGGACTTCAATAAATTTGTTTAAACAGCCTGTATGGTGGGAGTTATAAATTAAAAGAGTTTAGACAAATTTCCTATATGTGTTAAACAATCAAACCATTAAAAACATAACCTAACACTGCTAGTGATACTCTTTTTTAACAAAACACACAGTCAAATACAAATAACAATGGGAAATGTGAAAATAAATCCTTTGCGCTATCCTTTATACAGACAAAATAAAAATCTATGTTATACGATATCATAAGGCACATGTTAATAATCCCTTCAAGTTCTCCCCACTTAATAAAAGTGAAATAAATTAATAAAATAAATTATTTCCTGAGATCACTCATCACATAAAAAATAAATTACAGTTATTGTTTTATGAAATCAAGCCAAATGATCTTTGCTATAAATCATTGTAATCATGATCTTAAATTAAAACTAAAGGAAACACAGACGATAAGTTATATCTTAAGTTCGGGGCAGTACATTTCAGTAATTACTCATTACATTCAGGACAAATAAAAACTTCATCGCCATCTACTGTGGGTCCAACACAGTTCTCATGTACCCAATTATTGCATGAACAATATGCTCGCATGTCTGCAACAAAATCTTCCTGACAAACACCACAGAGCCAGTTCTCTTTTGTAGGGCATTGGTCAACATTCGATGTGGATGGTTGAGCCATGGTTGTAGAGTTATTTCGCTTCAGGGCTTTGTCACAATCTTTTCCAAACATATTTCTTTTCGTGGTTTGAGCTCTCTATTTAACGATATTTTTATGGTGGGCTGTGTTGTGTTTAAGTTTGATGCAAGGTGTAGAAATAATTTATTGAAAGGTGACTTATTAAGTGTTGCCAATCTTTGTGAGAGAGGCATGTCATCGTCTGACTCATCTTGATGTGATACAAGACTTGGTGCGAATGCTTCATTAGGTATAACAGCACTATTTAATGGCCAAATACCCGTTGCCCAAAAGCCACTGGAAATGTTGGTTAGTGTCATACATTTACTCCAAGCAGGAGTGAATATTCGAGAAAAGGTCTCCTTAGTAAGCTTATGGTTTGGCTCCACAGGATCTTCATCCCAGAGCAAAAGAAGCTGATGGTCCCAGTAGTGATCAAATAATCCGAATAGTGCCTTATCCTAGGGTTGCAGCTCGTGATTCGTGTTGGGCGGCAAGCAAAACAAAGTGTGGGGCCAGGAAGTTTAAATTGATCAAAATGGTCAATCCATTTGACAAAAACTTCAGTTGTCATACTGCCTTTGCTTGTCATTTCTACAACTGAGCCAGCGGGCAGTCCATATCTGAAACTTCGCCTGTACCTTACACCCTTGAATAAAACCATTGGTGGTATCACGTAATCCAGAGCACTTGTACATGCAATCACAGTCACATTTTCCGCGTGTTCTTGAGCTACAAGATACACTCGCTTGGTTCCTTTTTCTGCTAAAACTGACTCTTGATGATGTAGCGTAAGCCTAACCCCTTTCTCATCCATGTTAAAAATGTTTTGTGGTCGGATTTTTAAATATAATGAAGCAAGAGGGTTGCCAAGCTTGGTGAAATAGTCTTCTACAATCACACAGTTCAGTTTTGAGCCCTAACTGGATTTAATGACTGTGATTTCCTCCTGGAATGACGTGGATGGTGGCGCATGAAGGCACGGTACCATTCACTACCTGTTAGCTGCTCTTATTCGTTGAATAGAGTGGAATGCCATGCTTTTCAACAAACTTTTATACACATTGGCGTAGAATTACTGTTGTAAGTGGGAATCCGATCTCAGAGAAACCTATTATTCGGTTCTCTAAGTCACATTCATGTTCACTAGTTAGAATGCTTAGTTTACCCAACTTTCGTTCAAATAACCCCGATTTCAAGTGATTCTTCAGAGTTATGCGTGGGATACTAAATTTACTTTCTACATACCTTTGCGATTTTCCCTGTTTGAGTAACCTCAGGGCTTCTTCCAGCATAGATTGGTCTCACTTTGCTCTCAGACCTTGGCATTTTAAACTTGTGGTTTTCCAATACTGTGGAACCATAAGCAACTTGGTTTTACAAAAAAATATTTTCTACGTATGTTCCAAAGAGAAAAATATGGCTAGTGGTTACTGGGATAGGCATAGTCAGAGCGAGCATGTTGCTGCTGTTTTAATCTAGCAAAACCACCGAAACTGTTTGGCGTAATTATGTTGAAAACTGGCAGTGAAAAAAACTTCTTTGCTTACTAACTATAATTTTAATAAATTATCTAAATTTATTCTTTTTATTTTGTAAATTCATGGCTATGATCTAAGAAATTGGGTTTTCACATTCTGCTAAAAGTTTCATTATTATGTAAGCAACCAATTATTATCTGTATTTTATACTCTCCAACTGTAGTTAGAGCCTCTCCGAGGGCTACCTAGCCCCTTAATACTAGTGCCTGGGGAATAAAATAAAACTCGAATGAATTGGGGGCCAGAGTTCAAAACTTATTTGTCCTTTTGAGAAATAAAATCGGAAATATTTGGAGTAATGTGCTCACCCGCCAATTCTTAGACACACGCTGTATTACTGAACACAATGGAGGCTACACATTTCCTACACTATTAGTTTCGTGACGGCCCGAATATCTACCAGGAAATTTGGCGAGATATTGTTAAAAAACACAATTATCTCCTGGTGCGCCTTATAACCGCTTCCTACCTCACTACAATTTTGCAATGTTAAGTTGTTTAGTATCTCAATATTTGTGGAGATACGGAAATTTCCGCTTCTGTAAAGTACCATAAAATTCATTTTCATAGGAAAATGGAATTGGTAATTTTATTTATAATATTAATTAACGCCTGGATACGAATTTTAATCAAAATTGTTAGAGATGATTTTGATAGAATCGATTTTTTTCCTTTTAACTTTTTATTAATCTACTCTTAATTTTAGGCTTAAATAGACACACAAACGGACGGCAATGCAAAAACCTGTTTTTGTAGTTCGGGGGGTAGTGAGACGTCGACATCCATCAACATTTCGCGTTAGATACTTTTTACGATCGCAATACTTTACCTTTAGTGTTCGAAAAGTATATATATATATATATATATATATATAATTGCAAATAGCTTGAAGGTTATTGGTTTTATAAAAATATGTTTCAAATAAAAGATTTGTATTATAAATAGACTTACATATTTGCAATGATAAGTAAGTTCATATCTCAAAGAATTATGGAGATATTATGATAAATAATAAGAGTTTACGCATCAGACCGGAACACTTAGTCATTTTGCATAAATATTGAGGGTAGCCATTTTTTTTTGGAATATTTATAATATTAGATGTTTATAAATGAAATCTAATCAAAATTTTTAGAGCCGGTTTTGAGAAAATCGATTTTTTTCTCTTTTTTTGCCCTTCAGTAAACTACCCCTACTTTTAGGGTTATATATCCAATTCCAAAAATTCCTCGGGGCAACCCTACACTTTTTTGGATTCTGGGGGAGGGGGCCATGAAATGTTGAAATTCATCAAAATCTTGAGTTCAATTTTTTTGACGTTCACAATACTTTCTCTACCTGTAAAAGAGCAGTGATAAAATTTCAAGAACTGTTCAAATTACTATTGAAAATGAAATTAAGCGTAGCTTTGAAGCGATATTTAATGGTTTACTTTCTCGCTATATTACATGTAGAGAAAGTATTGTGATCGTAAAAAAAAATCGAACTCGAGATTTTGATGAATCTCGACTTTTCATGAGCCCCCAAATCCGAAAAAGTTGTTTTTGAATTTCCGTCTCTGTCTATACTTTCAACTAGGTCCTAAATTTTTTACCGATCGGGCTAAAACTTGTTATCTAGGGTTTTCATAAGGTTTCCCCTGGGGGTTTTTGGATTTGGATATCTAACCTTAAAATTAAGGGTAGTTTACTGAAGGGCAAAAAGAGAAAAATTCGATTTTCTCAAAATCGGCTCTAATGATTTTGATTAAATTTGATTTCAAAACATTTATAAATATTCCAAACAAAATGGCTACTCTTAATATTTCGGCAAAATGACTTTAAGGGCTCGGGTCAGATGGGTAAATTATATTTTTTTAAATCATATCTCCATAACTCTTTGAGATATGAAATTACTTATCATTACAAATATGTTGATCTATTTATAATAAAAATATTTTATTCGAAGCCTATTTTTATAAACCCAATAATTTTCTAAGTTAAATGCAAATATATATTTCTTAACTTTTCGACCGTAAAAAAAAAACTAACGTTAAATTTTTATATCGACGTCTTATGACCTCCTGCACTTTAAAAAGTGGTCTTTGCAATGCCGTTTGTCTGTGTGTCTGTTTAAACTTAAAATTAAGAGTAGTTTAATAAAGGGCGAAAAGAGAAACAAACGATTTTGATTAAAATTTGTATCTAGTTGATGATTAAGATTATATATAAACTGGCTATTTTCATTTTACCATGAAAATAACTTTGAGGGTACATTACGTAAGCAGAAATTTCCGTGTCTTCGCAACTATTTGAGATACTAAATAACTTATCATTGCAAAATTGTAGTACTATTAAAAATAAAAAAGCTTGTATATGAAATATATGTTTATAAATCCAACAGTTTCTTAGATATTGGCAAATATATTAATACCATTTTGTGAGCTATATTTGTAAAGATATACCACTTAAGTTTTAACGCAATAACTCTCCAATGCCATAAAGTAATTAAATATAATTCTGTCAATAAGTTTTTTTGTTGCTTAAACCTCTTAGGATAAATGTTTTGTACAACAATGATCTATCTCCATGTTAGACTAAATAGTCAACATTTAACTATTTTATTGGTCAAAATAATTATAAATGAGGAATTTAATAGCAATGCGATGACATTAAGATGTGCATCACCCAATAAAATGTCGAGAATTTTAACCGGAAGTCGAAATTTTAATACGATGTGTTGACCCTTCTGGACCCAATATTAATCTTTTTTACCGATCCAAACATGCAAATAAGGACATTAATTCTTTAAAAACAAAATTATAAAATTTAAAACCGGGACTCATAAAATTGTTCACATAAGTATAGTGCAATTTATGCTTGGGTTTGCTAGTTTATATTATTTCATTTCAAATATATTACGAGTTTTGAGTAAATATCTCCATTTTTAAACAATAGAGCTAGAAAGTTCGTGCGGAGTTCCATATAATTTATTTTCTTTTCCAAAAGGTTTTTTTTTTAAAGTGGTAAGGACACGAACTTAAACTAGCATTCTCTTCCAAGAATCTGTGACGGACGTATAGGTATATTGGCTCCTGGAGCTATTATTGAATCGCAGCTACCGTTGATGCAAAGGGTTTAGCAGGTGTGCCATGGGAGCTGGGGGTGGGGGTGATATAAAAAATAATAGAGTAATAAAAATTACTCTTTTGAAATACATAATCAACATTATAGTTAAACAAATTAAAAAATATTAGATTTTAAACTATTTAAACCCGCTTCGCTGGCCGCATGTTCTAGGGCGTCACTCTTGCAATAGACTGAACTGCTGATGACAGGTAGATCGAGGTTCCTCTAAATTCAACCTTCCTCATATCTAACACATTAACATAATTAGTACATGTGCATATAAGTTGAACCGGTAGCAAGACCTGGTGCTAAAAAAAACTATTTAACTTTTAAAACACAATCTATGACTATCTCGTCTTTAAAAAGAAATGATGGAGTTTCTTGAAAATGGTATCGCCACGCTCAGCGTTGTGTTGAAAAAGTTTGAAAATCAGTCTGCCATAGTGAAATAATGCATGATAAGCTTAATATCCTAAAGGATAAGCGAATTATACTACATTTTATTTTGGAGAAAGATTGTAAAGGATCAATTTGAAGAGAACACGGGCCATACCTGTTCAGGTTATACACATACATGATAATTACTCTAATAAGGCAGGGAGGAGGAATGACATTTTTTAGAGGTAATCATACCCACATTTTCTTGGAAGAAGAGTGAGAAACCATTTAGGAAAAAAACCTCTCAGTAGACCCGGCCGGGATTCGAACCTTGATCTCCCCATCATCAGCAGGCCAGTCCAACACGAGAGCTACATTCTGACACTGAAGTGGATTATTCTCTCTTGACCTTGTTGTTTTTTTGTTCTGCAGACTGGAGACGGTGGAACTTTTGGTTAGGACTCACCCGGAGTTGTTGCAACCCTTCTCCAGGAGGGGCGCCCATGCCCTCCTGTTCCCGCACACCCCTCTCCACCTGGCCAGTAGAAACGGCCACAAGTGAGTACCAGACTCCCTCGGAGTCCTTTTTTGTTTTCATACTTGCTCTTAAATCGTGAACATTTACTATCTAGAGATATGAAGAATCTTGGTTTTTAATGTGGGAATGTAGGTAAAGCGAGAAAAAGTAAATGTTTTTTTCATTTATATATAAAAAAATTGTCCAAAACAAATAAAATTTTATTCCTGTATAAACACATAATTTAATTTTATTCACACGTTAATATCAACATTTATTGAATATTTGTCATTAGCTTAGCGGCATTAGCTGAAAAACTTTTAAAATGAAGTAAAAAAGTTGTCATTAAATTCTGAAACATCCTTGACAGATATTCAACCATTGTTGATATCAACGTATGAAGAAAATTAAACTCCGTGCTTATACTGGAGAAATATTTTATTTATTTTTACCAAAATGATGTTTTGATATTTTTTTAAAAAAAGGAAGGTACACTGACCTTTTCTCACGTTTCCTCGTCCATCCCATTGTTTATAACTGAAGCTTCACACTTAAGAGGCCGGTCAACACTTATTTACATGGTAATACTAAATAAAAGATTGTGACAAAACCGTTCTATGGATTTGAAATCGGCTTTCACCAATGAAAAGGTATTTATA